>JAGKTI010001712.1:0-31657 GCA_018397915.1 Birgus latro
CATACAGAGAGGGGTGTATATACATAAATATATTTACAGTATTATTTCTGTTTATATCTGTTGTCTGAGACAAAATTTATGAATTCCTTCTTGATGACAGTGAGTGCACAAAATACAGTGTGGTCTATATACAGTATTCTACATCCCTTTTCTCGTGTGTTATGAGAACGCCTCAGTCAGCACTACCAGTGTCAACTCTACAGCATTGTCTACTTCCCACAGCCTTTCTCATGCTTTATTAATGTGTCTGTTCTTACACAGGTACATCCATTTATTGCATGGTTGATTAGTGACTTAATAAATCAGTCCAGATTTCTGGTCCTCATACCAGCAGACTGAGCTGTCCTCACTACATATAAGGTTAAATAGTGCAGTATACAAACCACTCTGTATGTCTGAGCCCAGTGAAATGAGAATTGTTAGCTACATGAATGTATGGTGCTACACTGAAGGACAGAGCAGTAAGTACAGATTTAAGAGGGTGTTTGGGCATTTTTAGTACTAATGAGATGTTGTACACAGTTAGGTTCAGATGGTTTAGACATATAGAAAGAATGTATGAGAGTAATTAGATGAAACACTGGATAGACATGAAAGTGGTTAAGTTGGGCCTTACTGGCATACCAAGGAACTATGTGGGGTAAGTTAATAACAGAGGAATTAGTTGGAGAAGAACAGGGAGGTTTTAGGAAGGGAAGAGGTTGTGTAGATCAGATATTCATTCTTAGTTCTTTAGTGGAAAAGTTTCTAGAGAAGGGAAAGAAGTTGTATGCAGCCTGCATGGATTTGGAGAAAGCATATGACAGGGTGGAAAGGCAATGATTGTGGAAAGTTTTAAGAATATATGGAGTAGATGGGAAGTTGTTAATGGGCGTGAAGAGTATGTATGAGGGTGCTAAGGATGCAGTGTGTGTGGATGGTGAACTGAGTGAATTTTTCCATTTGAGGGTTGGATTGAAACAAGGATGTGTCATGTCTCCGTGGCTGTTCATTCTGTATATGGATGGGGTTATAAAAAAGATATAAGGTAGGGCAGTGGATGTTGGAGTGGCCCTAGTGAGAGAGGGCAGTGTTTGGAAACTCCCTGTACTGTTGTTTGCAGATGATACTGTGTTGTTGAGTGAAGACGAAGGGGAGCTGCAAGGCTTGGTAGATGAATTTGGGAGAGTGTGTAAGAAATGGAATCTAAAGGTGAATGTAGGGAAGAGTAAAGTGATGGTCTTCGAGAGAAGTGAAGTCAGTGAATGTACAGTGAGATTGAATGGGGAGGATATGGAGAATGAGATCATTTAAGTACTTGGGTAGTGTGATAAATAAGGATGGAAGTTTAGAGGGTGAGGTGCTTGAAAGGGTGGAGCAGGGAAGAAAGGTTGCTGGTTCCTTCAAAGCAGTGATAAGAAACAGGGAAGTGAGCATGGAGTGCAGTATTGTGATACCAACTCTAACATATGGAAGTGAAGCTTGGACCCTGTTGGAGGGACAGAAGTTAAGAGTAAGAGCAGTGGAAATGAGTTATTTGAGAGGAGCATGTGGAGTCCCATGGAGAGAGAAACTGACAAATGAGGAAGTGAAGGAGCATTGTGGTGTGGATGTGGATGTGATAGGAAGCATTAGGAAGAACACATTAAGGTGGTTTGGCCATGTGGAGAGGATGGAGAGCAGGAAACTGATGAGGAGAGTGTATGTGAGTGAGGTGGAGGGGGGGAGAGGGAGGGGGAGACCAAGGATGAGATGGAGGGATGGAGTGGAGAGGTATATGAGAGAGGGGGGTGTGAGCTGGGAGCAGGGCAGTGAAATGACGGGGGACAGAGCGACATGGAGGCGATTTGTTTGTGGCCACCCCTTATGGGATTAAGACGTCTGGCAATAGATAAATAGATAGAATTTCATAACAGTGAACCTTAGGATAAAGAGATCTGACAATTCTCCATACTGTTAATAACTGCATTTCTGTTAATTCTGTTTAGTTTCCAGTTCTCCGTCCGTCAGGCTACAGACATTATCTTCGTGTCAAGAGGCTGATTGAAGAGCGGAGAGAAAAGCCTAAGGCTGATCAGCAAGTGTTCACAAAAAATCCTGTGGTTGCAACACTGTCAGGTGAGATGCTTCAGAATAAAATTCATGAATTACAGTACCTACAGTGTAATTTACTCCTGATATCATACTGCTCAGGAATGAGTTACTTGTCCATTCACCTTTCTAGATTAGGTGCCCTACTCCCAGGCCTCTACACTCGTGCTGGGGAGGTATAGGATTGGAAGATGGAAGGGTGGATGAATAAAAAATATGTGTAGCTTTTAGTTTCATACTATTTGGATATCAAAACTTATATTTCTTTGTCTGGAGCTCATTTTATCCCTGAACAAATGTAACTTTTTCCTTGTAAAATCATGATTCCCTGAGCTTTTTAGTGGATTGGTTCTGGATGGTGTTCACAAAACTCATGAATCACAAAGAGTGGGACTTCTTGCTCATAATAGGAAGATACTTTTAGTTTCAGGTCCATCTGCAGGGTTCCCCCTGTTTTACTCTTTCAGTCTCCTCACAAACTTTACCTCTGGCAAGGTAGAAAATTATTAGAAAATTCACAAGAGGAAGCAAATGAATAAGAAAAAATGCTGAATGAATGAAGTTCTGTAAAAAAAAAAAATGAAGTTGTATCTCCAGTCCCTTTATTTTTAATTATGCCATCAAAGAATCAAAAATATGCAGAACTTTGTTCAATGCTTTCTCTAAAGATGTTGATATTCTCTCTCTTGATATTCTCTCTCTCTCTCTCTCTCTCTCTCTCTCTCTTTCTCCTGTTGTGTTTTCTAACACACCACCAGGGATCATTGTAGAGTACATACTAACACTTTTTAAGTAATATTATTTAGCTACATTTCTTGTCTCTAGGTCAGATTGGAAGAACATTTTCTGTGAAGAAAGAGCCTAATGAAGCTTCAGATCCCTTCTCACTGAGTATGAAGGGCAAACCAAATGCTCCCCAGCAGATTGTTGGCATTAACCCATCAAATCCAGATTATACACTGGGCAAGTGGTGTTATGACACCCCAGGCACTGTTCAACCAGATCAGGTGATACCACACTCCTCTTTTCTGCAGCTCTTCATTCATGTATTCCAAAGCTTTTGTTAAACTGCCCATGATAAACAGGTTGTAACTATTATTGTACTTTTTATTGATCTGCTTACTTTAGTATTACAAATGTAAGTAAATATGTCCGTGGTTATTCTTATTACACACCTAGTGCTGTGCCATAATGAGAATCTGTTTTATTTTGGTTATTTTACTGTATGTTTTGTTATGGATGATAATTTAGCTCAGTGATGTTGCTGTGTATCAGAATTAAAATTTGTAGAATACTACAGTTAATCACGTACAGATTACCATAAAACTGCCGTACATGTAGAGAGTACCATATTCTGTCAAAAGGTAGAATAGCATTACAGTATAAACTTGTGAATGATTGAAGTAAAATATACTGAAGTAACTATCACTGGTCTCCTATGCTCCTCATGGGGCAACACTTGATTAGATGATGATTGAATGAACTATCACTGGTACTGGCATATACTTGCAACAGATTATCAATCTTCTGACCCATGAGGAGCTGATGAAAGTGCTACCCCGCCATTGTATTCTGCCCTGCACCTTCTGTCTCCAGTCTGGCCATACTCTCTTCGTTGGTGGTCTGGCACGTCTTGACCTCCTTTACAGCCCATGCTCTGTCAGGTCAGTGGCATTTCCAGATCATAAAGGTAATTTGCCTGGTGATCTAGTGATGTGAAGCACCTGTTGACATAAAAGGCTGGTGCCTTGTGTTCAGCAGTTTAGAGACCAAGAGGCTGCTTTAAGGTTTTGAGTCATGTAATGTCACCAGAAAAGTAGGCTTGTCACTTATCTTTTAATGATCTGGACTGTGGTAGCCCAACATCATGACCCTACATCACACAGGGGATAAAACTGTACTAGACTCAGTGTTGGCAGTGATGTTTGTTGTTATAATTGTAGTTGCACAAGTTTTGAAAAATTGCTTTTTTCAGTGGAATATTGGGTTCATGTACAGTTTAATTTTCAGATTTACAGTGTTCAGATCCCCGCATGTTCCAGTGAACATAGTCAGGACAGTTGATGCTGCTGCCTTTTATCGCACATATTTAGGGTCGGAGCTGCTTGGTGTTCCTGCAGGGAATGAGGAAAGAATGCAGAATTGGCCAGTTTTCAAACCTGTGGACTTCCGAATGTACAGTGCCAGAAATAATACAAGCTGTGCTGATGTGGTGTTGTCCTCTGCAGGTAGGGAGAATGAAGAATGGGGTGGGAGAATATAGTAAACTAAAGAGTAACTGTATGCCTTGAATCTAGTGACATTTTTATAGTAACTTCTAGCAGCCTCCACACAGTTTCATTCAGCTTAGAATAGACTTTTGAAACTAGAGGGTTAGACATACCTTTCACTGATCCCTTCACTGTTATTGATCTGCTCAGAATAAATTGTCTGATGGTAGCAAGAACTAAAAGTACATCGTATTGAAGAGATTAACCCATTTAGTACTGTATGTTGATGTCTTTGTTTTATTTTTGTTATTGCCAGATGATTTTGTTTTTCTTGAGAGAGGCCAATTATAGTAGATAGAACCTTCATAGAAACAACATGGACCCATTTAGAAACAGTACCCTTATTATATCTTGATCTTACTGCAACCAGTCAGTTTTACTCAGCTTAGGAGAGAGCCTTAAGATGCAAGACATTTAGAAAGGAGTCTGAATTGTCATGAGGAAAGAGTAAAGATAATGAAATAGGAAGACTTACAAGTGTTTATTGCATGGCTGTTCTGGATAAACTCAAGATTACTAGTTTAGCACTAGGTAGAGATATGGATAGATGGGTAATGATTCATATTCTCTGTAGATAATCTTTGTACACTTAAAAGTATTGTGATTAACAGACACTAATATTTAATGTAACCACAGAAATCTTCATTGGTGTATTTCTGTAGTAGCTAGTGGGCCCAGTGTATCAGTTTAAATTTTCAAGTGCCTGCAAGTTTTTTGCATTTTTTGATCATGTAATTCCATGAGGACCATGAACTAGTCATCTATGCTTATGTGTTTTGGGGGTACCCGAGCCTAGGCCTGAGCCCTACAGTTTACAGTGTGTAATAAATTTCTTATCTTTGATTATATTTCCTGTAGGATGGGTGTCAGTGACTGGTGTAAGCAACATGGAGATGGTGGTGGAGGTGCGGGGATGGACACCTGGAGGCCGGGGATGTCATCTGAGGCAGCCTTCTGTTCTTCCCTATGCTGTCACCCTCAGGGGTCACCGTAAGCGACACTCTGTTACTTACGGACCTCACAAAATCTTTATTACAAAGTAAGAGGTGCTTAAGTATTGTATACAGTAAAGTCATGGGTGAAAAATCTTTTTAATTCACAGTACATGCTTTCGCTTGAACAGTGGTTCACATAAATTAAGAGTGACTGCTTCACCTGCAAAAGCACCCATTACTTCTCATGTCACATTGATTATATTTTGAAGCAAACCCATAAAGAGCAGACTTTAATTATCATCATCATCATCCGGACCTCCTTTCCCACTCTAGGGCAGGGGGAGGAGTAGCAACATCAAGACAGCCCAAATTTGCCTAGTCCAATGGGCCATGCTTCCATTCATTCATCATTCAAGCCCCCAGAATCCTGGCTCTATCGGATACGCCAAAAACATTCACTACGTTTTGTAGCTTCACGTAAACGTATCCAATAGAGTCAATCTGGACGCCGCCACGTTAACCCCTTAACCGTGGGTCGTCACTTCTGTGACGCTTGGGTGCAATGGATCATACTGCAGGGCGTCACTTTTGTGATTTTGTGTTGTTTTGTATTCTCCCGGGCTTTCAGGTGGTGACTTGTATCATCTATCAACACTGCCAATGTCCAACAATAGTCAGAGCTGCTAATGTCATCAGTACTCCCATCCATTGTTGACAATTTAGCCATTTTCCCCCATTCAAGACTCCCCTCCCTACCTCCCCTCCTTTACCCTCTCGTATCGTCTGCTCAGCTGCTACACAAATCTTCCCCGAATTTTTCAACTGATTTCATCCATTGAAATGAGCCCTATACCCTGTTCTTATACCAAATAATATATATATAAAAAAATAAGGTAATTGATAGTGCCATACACCTGGAATTGGCTAATTATCACTACTTTCACAGTGTTTTTTTTTTTTTTGGAGTATGGATTCCAAACTACTTGGAAATCATTGAATAGTGTTTCTAGTGATAATATCAGGCAGTGGTATTCATATTACGGGATGTCGGGAAGTGTAAAGTGGAGACTTAGTTACCCAACTTCAGAAGTCTCCAGAAGTCCTACGGTAGATGACGAGTGTTAAAAAAACATTCCATGAGAAAGCTGAAGGTATGTGCCATATGCATATGAAATTATAATAATCTAGGAATAATAAGTGATTTTTGGCAAATATTTTTAAAAAGTCAGTTGGAGCTCGGATTTGCCCCGCGGGATAGGCACGGCGCGCCTCCGACAACCCCGCGGTTAAAGGGTTAAAAAAGGGTCGCCAAATCCCTGATAATGCACTTCTCACAACATTCATCCAGCAAGCTTGATCTCTTGTCAATTCTTTAGCCTTACCAACTTCCATACCTCTCTTCCTCACACACTTATCCACCATATCCCTCCACCTTCTCCTTGGCCTACCTCGCCTCCTCCCTCCTTCAAATTCGCTCATATATGCCCTTTTCACCACTCTTTTGTTATCCATTCTCTCCACATGACCATACCATCTCAGTCACTCTTCGATTCTGGTGTCCACCGACTTCCTTACTCCACATCTTTCGTGAATCACATTATTTTGTATCCTGTCCACCCTCTGTACTCCTAATACATTCCTCAGCAGTCCCATCTCCACTGCTCTCACTCTTGGCTTTTCATTTTCATGCCACACTATAGTCTCACATCCATATGTTAAAGTTGGCACTAACACCCCTTCATGTAAGCCTTATGCAGCTGCAGTACTCAAGCATCTGTTTCTTATCAAGGCCTTCATTGCACCAGCTACTTTTCTTCTGTGTTTCACTCGACTTTCAACTTCTTTTGCACATTTTCCTCTCTTTTCTATCACTGTATCCAGGTATTTTAACTCTCTCCCCAGTTCTAGTCTCTCGCCATTCTCTATGACATCGCACTGGGAGTCACCTTCTCTCTCAGTAACCATCACTTTACAATTTTCTACATTTACTCTCAAGGCATGACACTCACAGACATCAGCAAAACTCTGCTCTAGTCTACCAGGTTCTTGTCCGGTATTTGCAAGCAGTACTGCATCATCGGCATACAACAAATTTGAGATATTCCATCCATCACCATTCATTACCAACACCATCCCTCTCTCCATTACTTGTTTTTTTACTTCTCTCATCACCCCATCCTTATATATATTTTGAACAACCATGGGGACATCACACAGCCTTGCCCTTAATACTCATATTATTTTCTGGTTGTGGTATTTCATGACAGGAGAGAATTACTTGAAAAATTGGGTGAAGAGCTCTAAGAGTGCGAATGTATTGGGTGCAGCACCAAGAGAGAAGTCCAAGAAGACATAGGATGAAGTCCATCAAAATGACCTCAAGGTTAGGGGGATGGATAGAAATGCTGGCAGAGATCATGCAGCATAAAGAGCCACATTGAAGTGAAGGAGACTAACACATGCAGGCTTGTACATGGCCTTTCAAAGCAAAGTAACTGAAATTAGCTTCTAAATGCCCAGGAAGCCATTTTTGAAAAATTATATAAAGGTAGTTCATATCCAGTATTTTATTATCCTGCATTTGCAGCTGCCATTGACTCTAATCCTTGGATAGGGGAAGGAGGGTTGGTGCCAAGGATGGGAGGAGGAGGAGGTGCAAGGCACTCAGATACATCAGTCTGCCCCATCTGCCTGTTGAGACAACAGGCTATGAACGTTGCTTGTATTTTACCTGTCTCTTTTGTCATACTGATGAAATTTATTGCATTCTCTGTATCAGGAGTTGTATTATAATTTTATCACATTGCCTTGTGTGCATTGAAAGTAATTATTATTTCCCTGTGTGTATTCATGTATTGCTTCCATAATTTACATCAGTGTACTACAGTATCATGCTGTATTATAATAGCTATCATTCTGTGTTACCTCACCCTGGCATGCCTGCCATTGCCATTCCACATCTTTAATTTCCTTCGAAATGATCAGACCTTGAATTAGGCTCTCTGCTATGATTTTTGTTTTTTCTTGGAAGGAACAGTTTGCAGGCTTCTGGCCTTTGGTTCTTTCTTCCTTGCATTTAAAAACAAAGAAAAAAAAAGTTGAGAGACTGTTTAATACTTTTCTTGGATTTGACACATAATTTTTTTTTTTATCCAGCTTTTTCAA
Organism: Birgus latro; assembly: GCA_018397915.1. Lineage (NCBI taxonomy): Eukaryota > Metazoa > Arthropoda > Malacostraca > Decapoda > Coenobitidae > Birgus > Birgus latro. The sequence goes on from JAGKTI010001712.1 coordinate 8,441, forward strand.
GAACTTAAGAAGGTTTCCAAGACGGGGAGTCAGCTCGGTAAGTAGAATCATCACAAGTGAATTCCCTCCAAGTTTGTCCAAAGAAAACCATGAAACAGACCAAATTCATTTATGAACTTCTTAAAATGTACCAAGGGTGGCTAATAAATGGTGTAATTCTAATAACTGGATGATAGATACACTTGTATATTATACTCTGTGCCATCAGTTTGTTGGTAGATTCACTGCACACCTCCTAACACTTGCATTTAATTGGTAACATTTAATTTCCTCTTTATCAGTAGAAAGCTGATTTGTGTCACACCATATGTTCATTTTTATTTGTATATTTCACAGTTCACACTGACCTTCCATGAGTCTCAGACGGTGGCTAAGAGGGTCCAGCTGTATAGAGAAGTTGGTTGGCTTGTAGTATAGTACCCCCAGTAACTCAAACGAGGATGAAACAAAACCACAGCCAGTCAGACAGATGATGACCATTACCGTGGGATAAGTAACCACCACTCCCCCAATCTGGAGCACTTGCAGTAGCTCTGGGAACAGTATACTGTATATATTAGAAAGGGCCAGCATGCATATGCCTGATTTGGATAGGAAGCTCCACTATGTGCATTCAAGCAATATTTTTATGGGCCCGCAAGTGCAACAGATCCATACAGTTGAGATACAATTTTTGGTCATTGAAGAAATTAGCTACCCCACCTATAGCTCAAGTGTATGTATAGGTGTGGAAGGTTTTGGAAGTGTAATCATAGAATACGAGGTCTGTTCAGAAAGTATCTGACCTTAGACTCTAAAAAAATAAATAGCTAACCTGTTGAGCTAGGACACTAATCCCCCTCAAAGTAGGCCCCTTCTGACTTGAACATGTAGCCCAGCATTCTTTCCATTGCCTGAAACATTTTTCAAAGTTAGTTTTCGGTGTCTTTTGTAGGTGCTTTGTCGCATTCGTCATGATCTCTTCCCTCAAATGAATGTTGCTCAAGGCATGTTAGAGTGTGCAAATTGCGATCCAGACTTTCTGATGACTTAAAACTGGAGATGAGACTTGGGTGTATGGGTACGACCCAGAAACCAAAGCACAGTTGTCCCAGTGGAAGCATGCAGGGTCGCCATGGCCAAAATAAGCACGACAGGTCCGCAGCAAGGGGAAATGCACTCGCATGTTAACAGTTTTCTTCAACCACCATGGTGATGTGCATCACGAATACACACCAGAAGGTCACACTATCAGCAAACATCACTACCTTTACATTATCCATCGTCTTCGTAATGCAGTTCAGCGGAAGAGTCCAGACCTTTGGAAAGCGGCAAGTTGGAAGCTGCACCATGACAGTGCCCCTGGCCATATTTCTCAACTGATTCAGGAATTTTTGACCAAGCACAACATCTCACAGGTCCGGCAGACTCCCTACTTGCCAGGCATAGCTCCATGTGACTTTGGTTATTCCCGAGGTCAAAACTCCACTGAAGGGTTCCTGATTTGAGACGAGAGAAAAGATCATGACGAATGCGATAAAGCACCCGGAAGAGATACCGAAAACTGACTGAGAAATGTTTCAGGCAGTGGAAGGAATGCTGGGCTACATGTGTCAGGTCAGGAGGAGCCTACTTTGAGGGGAATTAGTGTCACATAGCTCAACAGATTAGCTGTTTATTTCTTTAGAGCCTAACATCTGATATTTTCTGAACAGACCTCGTATGTCTTTGGAAAAGATGTTTAACCCCCAACTGCTGGGTAACATGTATACACATCACAGTTGGGCTGCTGTGGGGCTGCCAGGTAACAGCTATACACGCAAGAGTCTTCCTACCACCGTATGAACTTATCGCCATTTCATCTCGCCACCAAAGGGTAGGGAGGGAGTCCCTCTGTACCACGCAGGCGAGAGTCTGTCTGTCTCTTGCCTTTGCCAGGTGTACAACACTTTCTTCATGTTCCTCTTTGTCTGATTCCGTCTGTGCCGCCTGTAGTCATTTGCATCATGCACCCCTGCCAAGGCTCTTTCCAAGGATACTAGAAAAGAGCTCAGTGATAGTGCCATAAGGCATGCCTTGGATGCAACAGTATCTAGTTTATCTAGTAGTGGAGTAAGTTATCACGTTGAGAGCAAAGCCATAGTTGGTGCCGCAGGCAGATGCACAAACACGTCCTGGTCTCACTTCACTCATGTGGTGAAAATACTGTAGTTTTCTTCACATCATTACTCATCGGCGCAACAACCTAAAGACTGGAGATACCTGTACTTTCATTCGCAAGAGGAAGAGTTGGTGAGTAAAATGGTCATTTACTTGTTTCTCTAAGTGCTGTAGTTTGCAAGATATTAAGGTTTGAAAACAAGCAATTTTCTGTGGTTTCCGAAAAATTGCCCATAGTGAGGTGACAACTTCGTTAAATATTGCCCGGCGTGTGGTGGTTAAAGAATGGCTCATATGATGTTGGTGTCCAAACATGGCAAAATGGTTACGGATGACAGGGTGAAAGCTCCACTGAGGAAAGTCAGGAAAAGTTGAACAAGCAAGGTAGTCCATGATGAAGAATTCTGTTCAAGCACCACTGCAGGTCAACAGGTGACTTCAGGCTTGATGGATGTAGCACATCTTTTGGGGACCTGTTGTATTGCATCCTAGTTTTAAAGGTTATGACAAGTTGGGTGTACTGCATCAGCCACATTCCAAAATACTGTATCCAGAGGCTTTTTTTTTTTTTCTTTTTTTTCCAGTTTGTGGTGATCTGCAGGATATTTTTCTGATCCTCCAAATCATAGAGCCAGATTAGGAAGTGGTATGTAAGACAACATGCCTTTGGTGGTGGTGAATGTCGAGGTGGGTTGTGGTTGATGTTAAAGATCTTGCGCCATGATGGGGGGTGATGGGGAGAGGATTACAAGAAGCAAAAGAGGCAGACTTAAGGTTTGAGACCTCTAAGGATGATGTAGGATTGGAGTTTTGTTTAAGTAAGTATGTAGTACCAAAAGGGAGATGAGAATGTGAGGCTCCAAAGGAAAGTTTGTGAATTTTAGTTTTTTTTTTTTTTTGGGGGGGGAGGGGGTCAAGTTCTGTGTTGTTATCAGATAAACCACTGCCACCAGTGTCATATCCATGTGAGCCTGGATTTTTAACCTTTCCTTTACTAAGCCCTCTACACTGACTCCTAGCAGGACTTTTCTCTCTCTCTCTCTCTCTCTCTCTCTCTCTTTCTCTCNAGTTCTGTGTTGTTATCAGATAAACCACTGCCACCAGTGTCATATCCATGTGAGCCTGGATTTTTAACCTTTCCCTTACTAAGCCCTCTACACTGACTCCTAGCAGGACTTTTCTCTCTCTCTCTCTCTCTCTCTCTCTCTCTTTCTCTCTCAATTTTTGAAATTGCAAATATTTTCTAGCAGAACTGTCGAGGCATCTCAGGCACACCTACCTGTGGATATTGTAGACTCCTATTCACTTCCTTTGATTCACCCAGCACCATCACTTGCAACTGGCACTCCACGGGGAGTCAATTACCCTTGAGTTTATTGCCCCTTAGGGTGAGAGAATAAGACCCCAGAGGTATGGAAGTTAATTACCCCTGGAGTAAGAGACAGTTACCTCAGATGGAATAAATGCACCTAGGGGGTGAGGCTTAGAGTGTGTAGGATGGAGTTACCTATTACTCATGTTGCCACAGTTGCTGTTCTGTTATTTACAGCCCATGTTAAATAGAGTAGGTGGTGGTGACCATCATCCACTCACTTGATGTAGTGCTGCCTACTTCTTCCTTACCCTTTATTATTATATTTCTGTGCCTGCCCTCCTCTCTTCCTGTTTCTCCCATCTTTCCTGTCACTTCTTATTGCTTTTCTTTCCTTTACAGCTGGCTTTACATTGAGTGACAAGCCAAATGGTTTCCTGTAAGCCAAGAAACCATTTACAACACTGGGTGGTAACCATATACCCAAACCATACGTGCTCCCTACGTATCAACAAGTGGGTTGGTGGAGGGTTAGTGCCCCTCCCCGTAAAACAAATAACTCAAAGTCAAATGGTCACCCCTTACGGGATTATGGTGTCAGGCAATAGATAGATAGTTAAATGAATGCCATTAGCACTGGCATTGATTGGCATTCAGGGATGCCTTCATCACTGGAAGGGCTAAGGAAATGTTTCACTGTCTCCTAGTTAGATTACGTGCTGCTACTTAACATTATATACTGAGCTATGGGTGATTGCTAAAAAATGGCCATGTGGATGCTGTGGCAGAGGAGTACGAGCAAACTCAGCGTTATGCACGGAGTGTAATAAGTGGTGCCATAGGTGTTCAGGTCTGCAGAATTTGAGAGGAGTGCAAAATTTCCGCTGCCCAGCCTGCATAAGAAGAGAGGCGGAGAGAGATGAAGCAGAGGATGCGCTAGAGGTGAATGGGGGCACACTACAGGAAGTGCAGCAGTTCTGCTATCTATGAGATATATTGGACTGCGAAGCAGGGGTGGAGAGATCAGTCAGAACAAGAGTGGCATCAGCATGGTTAAAGTGGAAAGAAATAGCTAGCCTACTGGTCAACAAACATATACCACTGAGACACAGAAGTAAAATATATGAGGCCTGCATTAGACCAGTATTGATGTATGGTGCTGAAACATGGGCTTTGACAGATAGACTGATGAATGTTCTGAGGAGTACTGATCGTAGAATGTTAAGATACTTGACGGGAGTGAGATGGGAGGGCAGGGTTTTGAGTGAGGAGGTAGCCAGAAGATGAGGGGTGAAGGATCTCGATATCATCTTGAGGCAGAAGTGGCTTAGATGGTTTGGTCAGGTGAGGAGGAGTGAGGAAAGGAGCTGTGTGAGAATAGCACAGGAACTGGAAGTGGTGGGACGTCGACTGCCAGGAAGACCAAAGAAGACCTGGAAAAGTGTTGTAACACAAGATATGGAAAGACTGGGTATTGGAGAAGATTTAATCCAGGATAGGAAGCAGTGGAGAAAAGCCATCGCACGTCCAACCCCAGTTTGAATATGGGAACAGAAGGATGAAAAACGAAGATGATGAGGATGAGGATGGGTGATTGTTAAAAGTTTGAAAAATAATCATTCCTTATTGCATGTTTTATGTCTTCGAGCATGTTTTGTGACCATTTGCTACCCAATCACTTAGCATCACAGATTGCATTTAGGACAAACAAATATCAGTATAACATGCATGTCCTGGCACTGACGAGGAACCTGCACATTGTAGTTCTATGCAGCTCAGGAGCCAAACCTCTAGGTGGAGCAGTTGCAGCTTCCATCCTGGGAGCCAGACTTCCTCATATTTCCTTGCATCTTGCCATGGAAAGGACCCTGGTCCGACCCAAGTGAGATAATACCACATGAGGACACAAGAGCCGTTCATGGTATATGTGCTGTACTGTACCTGTAAAACAGCCTCACAAAAGCTGTTGCTTTTTGTGGTTGGTGGATCTGTTCAGACGGACAGACTGGGGTTAAGCAGCAACATGCATGTCCTGCTCATCCTATAATATTTTTTGTGTAAGAAGTGGTTCTTCACTTGCATCAGATTAATATTGGAACAGGCATTTACACAATTACTTAAGGCTGTTTTACAGTATTATCTGATGAAAGAAGCTGTAAAGAGTAGAGATTGGATGGATGGATACACATGAATTGAGTGGGTGACTGTAGAGCACATACCAGTACCAGTAAGAATGTTTAAACATTATGCACTTGATATTTATAGATATTTGCCTTTTTTTTTTTTTTTATGTGTCCGACTCTGGGCATAGGCTTCACAGCCTGCAATCAAGGCCCAGCAGTCCTCCTACATACCATACACCTCTACATGTCACTACTTCGGCGCTAACACCCACCGTCCATGTTGAATACATGCTAGAGCTGTCTCACACAGGACTGGTGTATCGGTATTAGCGGGGGTATTTTTACGACATGTGGGCGGGTCTTCTGGTAGATCAGTAAAGCCTGATTTAATGAAATTCAAATCCTTAAACTGTTCCCTGCACCAGTGGGGATTTGAACCTGGGTCCATTAGGACTGCAGGCCACCTCTTTACCGATTGAGCCACCACCTCCCCCTGTACACCAGGAAACCATTTACTATGCTGAGTAGTAACCATATAACCAAATACGACACCTGGTGGTCTATCTATCTATCTACAGTATTGCCCAACGCCTCAATCCCGTAAGGGGTGGCCACAAACAAATCGCCTCCATGTCGCTCTGTCCCCCACCATTTCACTGCCCTTCTTCCAGCTCACACACCCCTTTCTCACACACTTCTCCACTCCAACCCTCCATCTCATCCTTGGTCTCCCCCTTCCTCTCCCCCCCTCCACCTCACTCACATACACTCTCCTCGTCAGTCTCTCACCCTCCATCCTCTCCACATGGCCAAACCACCTTAACGTGTTCTTCCTAACACTTCCTATCACATCCACATCCACACCACAATGCTCCTTCACTTCCTCATTTGTCAGTCTGTCTCTCCATGTGATGCCACATGCTCCTCTCAAATAACTAATTTCCACTGCTCTCACTCTTGACTTCTTTCCCTCCAACAGGGTCCAAGCTTCACTTCTCTTGAAGACCATCACTTTACTCTTCCCTACATTCACCTTTAGATTCCGCTTCTTACACACTCTCCCAAACTCATCTACCAAGCCTTGCAGCTCCCCTTCGTCTTCATTCAACAACACAGTATCATCTGCAAACAACAGTACAGGGAGTTTCCAAACACTGCCCTCTCTCACTAGGGGCACTCCAACATCCACTGCCCGACCTTGTATCTCTTTTATAACCCCATCCATATACAGATTGAACAACCATGGAGGCATGACACATCCTTGTTTCAATCCAACCTTCATGTGGAAAAATTCACTCAGCTTGCCATCCACACGCACTGCAGCCTTAGCACCCTCATACCTACTCTTCACTGCCTTCATCACCTTCTCATCTACTCCATATATTCATAATACTTTCCACAATCCTTGTCTGTCCACCCTGTCATATGCTTTCTCCAAATCCATGAAGGCTGCATACAACTTCTTTCCCTTCTCTAGAAACTTTGGGAAATATGATTTGGAGCAGATGGGGGAGGTAGAAGGTGTGTGCAAGATATTTATAGAAGAAATCAGCATCTAAGGTGGTGTGTCGGGTGAAAAGAAGATGAAAGGGGGTGCAAGGAACAGCATACAGCATGATGAAATGAAGAGGTGAGACTAATTGTGGCACAAAAGAAGAAAGCATATAGTGAATGGATGGGAAGCAAAGGCATGGAGAAAGTTGAGAGATGGAAGAGAGAATTATATGTAGAGAGGAAAAGAGAGGTGAAAAGATTAGCAAGAAGAGAGCGGATGAAGAATTTGGAAGGAATTTGAGTATAAAGTGCAGAGTATATAAAAAGATGTCCTGGAAAGAAGTAAAGAGAGTTAGGGTGATAAAGAAGTTAGTAGGGGAGCAAAAGATAAAAATGGTAGATTGCTAGTGGAGAAGGGAGAAAAGGTGAGCAGATGGAGAGAACACTTCAAGGAACTGTTAAACACAGAGAATGAAAATGATGCGAGTATAAGTGGCTGGAGAATGGGTGGGAGGAGAAGATCAGCAGGATGGAAGTATTGGAAGCAATGAAGAAAGTCAAAACAGGGAAAGCCCAGGAATTAATGGAGTGTGTGGTGAAATGCTGAATCATGGGGGAGAGATAGTAGTAGAATGGATAGAGAAGATATGCAGATTGCCCTGGGAGGAAGGTAGAGTCCTGGAAAATTGGAAGTCAGGTACAGTATAATTATTCCACTGTACAAAGGAAAAGGGGAAAAAAGAAGTGCGTGATAATCACAGGGGCCTTTGTCTTCTGAGTGTAATAGGAAAAGTATATGGTAGGATACTTATTGACAGAGTTGTGGAAATAACAGGGGAATTAGCTGGAGAAGAACTGGGAGGTCTTAAGAAGGCAAGAGATTGTGTAGATCAGATATTCATTGTTAGGTCTGTAGTTGAAAATTTTGTAGAGAAGGGAAAGAAGTTGTATGCAGCCATCATGGGTTTGGAGAAAGTGTTGACAGAGTGGATAGACAAGTTCGTTTTTTTTTTTTTTTTTTTTTTTTTTTTTTGAAGGCTGCAACATGCTTGCATGCGTCAGCCTTTTTGGATTGGAGCGTGTAGCATTTTATGACCGGATGCCCTTCCTGATGTCTACCAAATGACCCTTGGGTGGATTCGATCCTCCGACCCTATGGCCAGAGCGGAGCGCTCTAACCCACTGAGCCACGGCTATTAAGAGTACTGTATATGGAGTAAATGGGAAGTTGTTGAATACCATGAAGAGCATGTATGAGGGTGCTAAGGCAGCAGTGTGTGTGGATAGTGAGTGAACTGAGTAATCCAACATTGAGATAGAATTTTTCTCAGGGTTGGATTGAAACGGGGAAGTGTTATGTCTCCATGGTTGTTCAGTCTGTATATGGATGGGGTTATAAATGAGGTACAAGGTAGGACAGTGGATGCTGGAGTTGTCCCAGTGAGAGAGGGGAGTGTTTGGAAACTCCCTGTACTGTTGTTTGCAGATGATACTGTATTGTTAAGTGTAGACAAAGGAGAACTTCAAGACATGGTGAACGAGTCTGGGAATGTGTGTCAGAAATGGAATTTAAAGAGTAAAGTTATGATCTTCAAGAGAAATGAAGTCACTGAATGTACAGTGAGGCTGGATGATGAGGAAATGGAAATTGTGAGTGCATTTAAGTACAGTACTTGCATAGTGTGATGAGTAAGGATGAGAGTTTGGAGGATGAAGTGCTTGAAAGTGTACAATAAGAAAGAAAGGTTGCTGTTTTTTTTAAAGCAGTTATAAGAAATAGGGAATTGAGCATGGAAGTAAAAAAGTAGCTGCATTATAGTATTGTGATTCCTACTCTAACATAAGGAAGTGAAGCTTGGACCTCGTTAGAAGAACACAAGTCAAGAGTGAGAGCAGTGAAATTGGGTTATCTGAGATGAGCATACATGGAGAGACAGATTGACAAATGAAGAAATGAAGGATCATTATGGTGTGAATGTGATAGAAAGTGTTAAAAGAAATACACTGAGGTGGTTTGGCCATGTAGAAAGGATGGAGAGCAAAAGACTAACTAGGAGAGTGTGTGGGGGGGGGGGGGGAAAGGGAGGGGAGGCTGAGGATGATATTGAGGGATGGAGTGGAACTATGGAGAGGTATATTAGAATGGGAGGGCTTGAGACAGAAGGAGGGCAGTGAAATGGCGGGGGACAGGGTGACATGGAGGCAATTTGTATGTGCATGGCAGGGCTGGAGAGGGGGATGGGGAATGAGGTAATTGGCAGGTGAAAGGGGAGTGTGAAAGCTGGTGATATGGGCCTCCATGTGAAAGGAGGTTATACAGTAATGCATATCAGTTCTTAGATCAGCTGTACATTAAGGAAATGGTTTCTGTTACTTTTGAGTGTGTTGCTTAATAGCAAATAGTGTATGAAGGTTATAACTGTGTAGATCTGTCTTTAATTGTTCCACAATATTTCAGTATTACTAAAGGGCAAAGACTAGTTTTTGGAATATAGTGTTGGCAGACATGAAGCTGATGGCATTGCCGGGAAGGAGAGTCATTATTCTCAACCTCCCCCCCATGTTCTTGTAAGATGCATACGACAAGAATGGAATATTGTAGTTTGATTCTCTGGCCACACTTTTTCTCATCCTATGAATTTATTAATGGGAATTGTTTTTAGCTAATGGAGTATATTTATCATGTTGAATCTTATATATAATCTACAGTTATTAGTAACGTTTGTATTGTAAGTGGAATCGGAGGCTTTGTAACAACTGTTCCCAAGAAATTTATTTCTTATATTGGCTATACATATTAGCATTCGCTTGCATGTAATTTATATAGTTTTAATATCGACATAGTTTGCATCAGTAACACACAAGAGGATCCTGTGTTGTAACAGTACAATATAGACTTTCGGAATATTTGTTACAATATTTGAAAGCACAAAAACTCCCGCCACCAGCTGCGGCCGAATCTCCCCAGTCTCTTACTTCAGGGTGCCTTTATGTAAATTTCAGGGCACTTGGTTGTGAGGATTTAAAAGATGAAAATCAGGACGGGTATCGTGAGGGAGCGAAGAATAAAATAATAGCAAACTGAATTATATAATTTGTCATTCAGCGAAAGAAATGTTTGCAGTTTTATTTTCCTAATATATATTAATAAAAAGTAATGCATTTATTATCTTCAGCACTGATGGCTACATATTATATGAAAAGCTTTATTCTTTTCAAGGTGATGGGGTTATTACAGTTTGAGGAACAGCGTTGATGTAAACAATCGGCTGGACGGTGAGGACTTGTTTATAGTTTTGTACAGGTTCCCCCTCCCCCTCCTCCCTCTTTTAGCTACGTTATTCTCTTCAGGTGCAGAAGAAATACCTTGAGCCTGAGAGACAGAAGGAGGTTCCAGGATGAGGCAACAGGATGTACTATTTGCGGACACAACATCGAGGACTTGAATCATTTCATCTTACACTGCCCTGCCTACAACGAAAAGAGAAGAAAAAAACCAGCATTACAGCGTCCGTACCAGCAAGATGAGGATTATATTATCGGAAAATTAATATATGATAATAACAATATAGAAGAAAACAAAATAACATTATACCACTTCTGGAAAATAAGGGAAAATAAAATTAAAGACTCAATGCCATAAGAAAAAGACCCAGACCATGATAAGACCATAAACAATCGCATCAGGAAGTGCCGATTGGAAGGCAATACTTCCGCCATCCAACCGAACAACTGAAGTGAATGTTCTGTTTACAGGAGTGCACAGGTATGTGATGTATCACAGTTACGCATTGCCTGGTATATATGTATAATGGTCATTTGACACGTTAGACAAATTCTGGATCTCCAGATTAAATATAATTAGGTTATACTTCTCTAATTCTTTAGTGTAATAGGATTGAAAGTCATTTTGACATCAGTAGTTTAAGCACAGCAGTTTCCTTTGTGAAAACCACAGGATAGGTTGATCACTGTTTTGCATGGTGGAGGTTCTCTTAGCAAATTAAAAGCAGCAGTAGTAGGGGCAGCCAGAATCAAGCCATGAGGGTGTGTCCTGACAGAATGGGCAGGTGGGGGCATGCAACAGTGGGGGTAGGCTGAAGTGTTCTGCACAAGGGGTGAGTAGGCAGGTGTTGCCATGGCATCATAATTACATCATCCTCAAAAACTGCAGGTGGCACAATCCCTGACACTAAAAAAATAAAGGGAGCATTCTTATGAAAGTCATAGCTGCAGGAAAACAGTACGATGAAGTATAAACTGCTTTGTAAGAGAGGCACCTAGACAGAGTTTAAACCCCCCAGAAAAGTGTTTACATATTGACTATCAAGAGCCACGTGTTGAGTGTGGTTGTGAAATTATGACAAAATTTCGGGGTAATGTGTAAAACCATAGAGAGCTACAGATCACAGACCACTAGATCTGTATGCATCCTACAGTAAAACATGGTTGCTGAAGAAGTAAGTGCAACTGCAAGTCCCTTAGATGATGTGAAAAAAAAAAATCAGTTATATGCAGTTTTTCTAACTCAACAAAAAAAGTTACACAAAAATGGAAACAAAAATATGTATCAGAGACATTCTTAGATGAAGGGTCAGTCTATATATCTATCTGTTGCCAGATGCCTTAATCCCGTAAGGGGTGGCCACAAACAAATCGCCTCCATGTCGCTCTGTCCCCTGCCATTTCACTGCCCTGCTCCCAGCTCACATCCCCCTCTCTCATATACTTCTCCACTCCATCCCTCCATCTCATCCTTGGCCTCCCCCACCCTCTCCCCCCCCTTCACCTCATTCACATACACTCTCCTCATCAGTCTCTCACTCTCCATCCTCTCCACATGGCCAAACCACCTTAATGTGTTTCTCTTACTCACCTCACCTGGTTGGCTACCCCATTACAATTTAACAGTATGGCTCGGTAGGAATACAGGGCAGCCCATACCTGCTGGCATGCCAGCCCCATTCCCTATACACATCATCATCTGAATATACTATTGAGTAGGTGCTGAGTTTTGTGCCATATGCAGGGTTGATAAACTACTTGAATGACTTCGAATTATGAATCGTAGTTATTCGATATAATCAAACAAGATGTGACCTAGTTGTGAGTGAAGGGACTTTTTAAATGATGTAACTAACTAAGTCGGCGCTAACAGTATCATTAGACAGAGAATTCCAGAGGTCTATACATCTGATACTGAAAAACCTGCGTCTACACTCGGATGAAGTGCGGGGCTTGGCCACCTTGAATCTATGGCCCCTGGTGTGAGTTAATGAAGGAAGAGAAAAAAGTTTGGGAGGTGTGATTGGGGATTGGTGATGAAAGATTTTCCAGTATATAATAAGGTCAGCTCTGATCAGTCTCCCTTTTACAGAATACAGGACCAGGTTTTACAGCACCTGGTGGTCTATCTATCTATCTACAGTATTGCCCAGCGCCTCAATCCCGTAAGGGGTGGCCACAAACAAATCGCCTCCACGTTGCTCTGTCCCCCGCCATTTCACTGCCCTGCTTCCAGCTCACACACCCCTCTCTCACATACCTCTCCACTCCAACCCACCATCTCATCCTCGGTCTCCCCCTGCCTCTCCCCTCCTCCACCTCACTCACATACACTCTCCTCATCAGTCTCTAACCCTCCATCCTCTCCACATGGCCAAACCACCTTAATGTGTTCTTCCTAATGCTTCCTATCACATCCACACCACAACACTCCTTCACTTCCTCATTTATCAGTTTGTTTCTCCATGTGACTCCACATGCTCAGGGTCAGCATCCTGGCAAAATCACATAGCTGACTTTTTAGTTAAGTACCTATAGTTAGTACTGTGCAGTAGTCCTATTATTTTATTGGTGCATTTTTCAGCAACATATCTTTACCGTCTCTTACAGCAACTATACTTTAAATTTTGCTTTGCATTGTAATAGAAATTAATTTATAAAAAGACTACCACCAGATGAATATGTTTACCAGTATGTATGTAAAAATAAACTGACCAGACACACCTTCCTCCCCCCCCCAATCCTCTTCCACTGCTTTGCAATAATTGCTCTGTCACTGTGTATCATATGGGATGCATCCCATATGAATGATATTGATGAGACCTCGGTACAGTAAGAAGCTGCTCTATATCCATCCTGCCCACGTGGGTTCAAGCAAGAAAAGTTAATTGACAATTCCTGTGTGAGGGCTGAGGGCATGCAGTAGTGCCCGCTCGCAACAACAGGCCATGTGGCCACCCATATGAGTTACAGTGATTTAAAATTTCCACCTCAACCTACTTTTGCTTGCAACTGCCTGCCTGCTCTCAGACAATTTTAATGAGCTGTTTAATTCTGCCTGAACATATATTTATCAAGTCTCTAATGATGTGTAATGAGTGGCTGATTCAGGTGTCTTATGCTATGCTGTTAATTTACAGATGTCTGCTCCTATAAGTCAAAAAGAATATTTGAAGAAGTACCTGGGTGGTAGTGATGCTGACAAGAAAAAGAAGAGGAAAAAAAAGGATAAACCTTCCTCCCAGATCAAAGGGTATGTATTTTAGACACAAGGTTCTACAGGGTGATTAACTGCTCTTAGGTCTGGAATACCATCATTATATTCATTATTTATTAACATTTATGTGAAACTCTGTTCTCAAAATTTAGTCTGTCCAGTTATATACTGCATTTGAGAAATCCCCTGACATTTGAATTTAAAGGGATATACTGAATGCTGGAAATGAAATGCTGTTTTTTCACCTGGGCAATTCAGAGTAGACTTCAGTTGATCACTGTTGCAGTGATCCATTGATCATGCCATACTCAAAAACAACTGCATATTTTTAGTTATTGTGATTTAATTCAAGATTTTTTCTGTATGTGGAGTCACCTTATGGAAAAAATATTTGAAAACAAGTTGTTGCTCACTTGGTTAGCTAAATGAAAGCATTATTTAGGAGAATAAAGTCATCCCATGGGATAAGTTACACCAAAAATTCACTCATTTTGAGCACTGAGTTCAATAGTATTTCACCACTGAAGGAGACCACTTCCAAAACTGGATGCAGCTGAGGAAAAATTGTAAAAAAATGAAATAAGTAAGTACTGGTACCACATTTTATCGACATCGGTACAATGCTAGCGAAGATATTTAAGTTGTTCTGGGGCGTCAGAGTAGTGAGCCACCCTGTATTACCAATATAAATATGTATATACAACAGAATTAATGTACATTACTGTTCTATATTTGACAAGTGATAAACCATACCATATGGTGTATTGTCTGTCTGTTTACCTATTGCCAGACGCCTCAATCCCGTAAGGGGTGGCCACAAACAAATCCATGTCGCTCTGTCCCCCACCATTTCACTGCCCTGCTTCCAGCTCACATCCCCCTCTCTCATATACCTCTCCACTCCATCCCTCCACCTCATCCTCAACCTCCCCCTCCCTCTCCCCCTCTCCACCTCACTCACATACACTCTCCTTGTCAGTCTCTCACCCTCCATCTTCTCCACATAGCAAAACCATGTTAATCCAGATCCACACCACAACTCTCCTTCACATCCTCATTTGTCAGTCTGTCTCTCCATGTGACTCCACATACTTCTCTCAAATAACTGATTTCCACTGCTCTCACTTTTGACTTCTGTCCCTCCAACAAGGTCCAAGCTTCATTTCCATATTTGGTATCACAATACTGTCATGTAGTAACATTTTCACTTCCATGCTCATGTCCCTGTTTCTTATCACTACTTTCAAGGAACCAGCAACCTTTCTTCCCTTCTGTACCCTTTCAAGCACTTCACCCTCTAAACTTCCATCCTTACTCATCACACTACCCAAGTACGTAAACGCACTCACATTCTCCATTTCCTCCCCATCCATTCTCACTGTACATTCACTGACCACTTCTCTCGAAGACCATCACTTTACTCTTCCCTACATTCACCTTTAGATTCCATTTCTTACACACTGCTGTAAATGCTACCTTTCCTCTCTTGTAATTTTTACATCCCATTCATCATACCATTTCTCCTTCTGGATTGTGAGCTTTTTCCATCTGGTATTATTCTTTTTGTTTGTGATACTAACATTTCTTGCATTGTCTTTTGTAGGGAGGTCTGAAATTCTTCTTTCTTTCTTGGAGGAGAAGTGTCTGAATCATAGCTCCTTCAAGGTGATGATGGTGAACTCTTGAAGTCATGACGTTTGGAAGTTTGAAGATTTGCAGTATCTGAACTTAGTCTCTTTCTTGCAGGTAAAGAATCACTATGACTCCAAGACAAAGCACACGATTAATTTTTCTACCTTCCTAGTTGCGGAGACTTTGAATTAGGTATTACTCAATCTTTCTTGAGGTGGAGGGGGAGCTATGGTGCTGTCTTTGTATGGGTGGACTGCCAGTCATGTCTAGATCTCTTTAGAGGTGACATTTTTACTTGAACTGGCCCTGTATGTTGAGCAGTGTTAGTACTTTCAATCTGATTCTTCATCTGATTCTTCGGTACATTTCCCTGGGGTGAGGACCTTGTGTCATATCTTTCTTTCTGCTGTGATGGCTGTGAGTCCTTCTTTGGTGGTGGTGATATCTTGAGCTCTGCCTCATGTGTCTCATTCTTCTTGATGGAGAGCTTGAATCGTGTCTCACTTTTCTTGGAGGACTTCCTGAATCATGTCTTATTGTTCTTGGAGGAGAACCTGAATCATGTTGTACTCTTCTTGGTGGAGATCAAGGTCCATTTCAATTTCCTTGGAGGAGAACCCGAGTTATATCTTACCTTCCTTGGGGGAGTACCTGAATCATATCTCACCTTCCTTTGAGGAGAACTTGAATTATTTATTGTCTTCCTTGGAGGGGAATCAGAGTCATGTCCTGTTTTCCTCGGAGGAGAATCTGAGTCATGTCCCATATTTCTGAGTGGAGATCCTGCATCATGCCTAATTTTTCAGGGTGGAGGTTCAGAATCGTGTCATATCTTTCTTTGTAGAGATTCAACACCTTTTCTGGTTTTTCTCTTTGGAGAATTAGAACCATTCCTCATTTTTCTGGATGGTGATTGAGAACCTTGCACCAACACATTCAAGTCCATCTTTCCTCTCAACTCTCCAATTTCAATCCTAGCCTCCCCAGGCCTTACATTCAAAGATGCACTATGCATCCGTCTAGTCATTGTCATATTTGTATGTTTGAGTCTATGAATATTCCCTTCCTTTACTGCCAAAGTATTACTACCATGCAACATTACACTCCTAATGCATGCTGCATACAAAGATCCCTTAGCACCGAGGGAGAGCCCTCTCAGTGTTAGGAGAGGCAACTGCTCCCTGAACTTCCTCCAGCCACTCCTTACCCTAGCCACAGACTAGTTCCAACCCCACTTGTAGCACATGACATGCCCCCCAAATAGTAAATCTCCTCCACACACCGAAGAGACTCCCAAGCAATTTCAATCCTTTCACACCTGACAGTCTCTACATGCTCTACCCGACACACCGCAAACACGAAATCAGCATTATTTCGCAGCCTATGTGTAATACTGTACCAATACATCTCTTATGCATCCACTTATCACACACTCTGCACAAGATGGAGTTCTTCCCACACCCTTGTAGCAAACTGCATATGGCCACACTACCTCTTCTTTGACAGTACCACCACCAGTCCTAGATATCATCACTTCTGTTTATTCTGCATTTACTCTCAGAGCCTTATACCCCATTCTGTCTCAGGTTTATCCAGTTGTGATTCTGGTGGATTGCAAGCTGAAATTGCCCTTCTGTAATCCACCATCCTCATAGAAATAGGGAAGAAGCTTAGGGATGTTTGTATAACAGGGCATTGGAACCATCCAGTTTACAAGTGTCACAATTTTATCATTATTCAAGGACTGTACAGTACACTGGTATGATACTGTGCAGTATACTGTACAGGACAAAGTCTGTTCAGAAAGTATCTGACCTTAAACTTTAAAA
Organism: Birgus latro; assembly: GCA_018397915.1. Taxonomy (NCBI): domain Eukaryota; kingdom Metazoa; phylum Arthropoda; class Malacostraca; order Decapoda; family Coenobitidae; genus Birgus; species Birgus latro. Next base: position 25,472 of record JAGKTI010001712.1, read on the forward strand.
ATATATTAGTAAACCTATTGACCTAAGACACTAATCCCCCCTCAAAGTAGGTCCCTTCTGACTTGACACACATAACCCAGTGTTCTTTCCATTGCCTGAAACTTTTTCAAAGTCGGTTTTTGGTATCTCCTGTAGGTGCTTCATCACATTCGTCATGATCTTTTCTCTCGTCTTAGATCGGGAACCCGTCAGTGGAGTTTTGAGATTGGGGAATAACCAAAAGTCACACGGAGCCATGTCTGGTGAGTAGGGAGCCTGCCAGATCTGCGTGATGTTGTGCTTGGCTGAAAATCCTGAATCAGTTGAGAAGAATGGGCAGGGGCGTTGTCTTGGTGTAGCTTCCAACTTGCCACTTTCCAAAGGTCTGGTCTCCTCCTCCAAACCGCGTCATGAAGACAACGGATAATGTCAAGGTAGTAAATGTTTGTTAGCAGTACAGTTTGACCTTCTGGTGTGTATTTGTGATGCACAACACCATGGTAGTTTAATAACTGTCAGTGTGTGAGTGCATTCATCTTGCTTCGGACCTGTCGTGCTTTTTCTTGGCCAAGGCAACCCTGCATCCTTCCACTGGGACGACTGTGCTTTGGTTTCTGGTTCGTACCCACACACCCAAGTCTCATCTCCTCTGATAACAGTCTTCGGAAGATATGGATTTCGATTTTCAAACTCCGACCTGTCTTGAGCAACGTTCATCCGAGAGAAGAGATCACGACAAATGCAACAAAGCACCTTCAGGAGATACCGAAAACCGACTTTGAAAAATGTTTCAGGCAGTAGAAAGAATGCAAGGCTACATTTATCTAGTCAGAAGGGGCCAACTTTGAGAGAGATTAGTGTCCCAGCTCAACAGGTTAGCTATTTGTTAGTCTGTCTCTCCATGTGACTCCACATGCTCCTTTCAAATAACTCATTTCCACTGCTCTCACTCTTGACTTCTGTCCTTCCAACAGGGTCCAAGCTTCACTTCCATATTTTAGAATTGGTATCACAATACTGTCATGTAACATCTTTTTCACTTCCATGCTCACTTCCCTGTTTCTTATCACTGCTTTCAACGAACCAGCAACCTTCCTTTCCTGCTGCACCATTTCAAGCACTTCACCCTCCAGACTTCCATTCTTACTCATGACACTACCCAAGTTCTTAAATATTTGCACTCACATTCTCCATATCCTCCCCATCCAATCTCACTGTACATTCACTGGCTTCACTTCTTTCAAAGACCATCACTTTACTCTTCCCTGCATTCACCTTTAGATTCCGTTTCTTACACACTCTCCCAAACTCATCTACCAAGCCTTGCAGCTCTCCATGGTCTTCACTCAACAACACAGTATCATCTGCAAACAACAGTACAGGGAGTTTCCAAACACTGCCCTCTCTCACTAGGGCCACTCCAACATCCACTGCCCGACCTTGTTTCTCTTTTATAACCCCATCCATGTACAGATTGAACAACCATGGAGACATGACACATCCTTGTTTCAATCCAACCTTCAAATGGAGAGATTCACTCAATTTGCCATCCACATGCACTGCAGCCTTAGCACCCTCATACCTACTCTTCACTGCCTTCAACAACTTCCCATCCACTTCATATATTCTTAATACTTTCCACAATCATTGTCTGTCCACCCTGTCATATGCTTTCTCCAGATCCATGAAGGCTGCATACAACTTCTTTCTCATCTCTAGCAACTTTTCCACTAAGGAACTAAGAATGAATATCTGGTCTACACAACCTCTTCCCTTCCTAAAACCTCCCTGTTCTTCTCCTACTAATTCCTCTGTTAGTTCCCTAACTCTGTCAATAAGTATCCTACCATATCCTTTTCCTATTACACTGAGAAGGCAAATGCCCCTATGATTACCACACACTGCTTTTTCCCTTTTTCCTTTGTACAGAGGAATAATTATACCTGACTTCCAATCCTTCGGGACTCTACCTTCCTCCCACGCCAATCTGCGCACCTTCTACATCCATTCTATTACTATCTCTCCCCCTTGCTTCAGCATTTCACCACACACTCCATCAGTTCCTGGGGCTTTCCCCATTTTAACTTTCTTCATTGCTTCCACCACTTCCATCCTACTGATTTCTTCCTCTCATCTCACAACCCTCCTTCTCCCCGCCATTCCCCAGCCACTTACAGTATACTTGCATTACTTTCATTCTCTCTGTTCAACAGTTCATTAAAGTGTTCTCTCCATCTGTTTACTTTTTCTCCCTTCTCCACTAGTAATCTACCTTTTTTTTATCTTTCACACCCCCACTGACTTCGTTGGCACCCTGTCTACCTCTCTTTACCTCCTTCCAGGACATTTTCTTACATTCCCTCCACTTTGCACTCAAATTCCTTCCAAATTCCTCATCCACTCTCTTCTTACTCTCTCTTACTAATCTTTTCACCTCTCTCCTCCTCTCTACATATAACTCTCTTGTCCGTCTCTCCACTTCTTCGACGCCCCTGTTCCTCATCCACTCATTATATGCTTTCTTCTTTTGTGCCACAGCCTCTCTCACCTCTTCAGTCCACTATGCTGTTCCCTGAACCCCCTTTCGTCTTCTCTTCACCCCACACACCACCTCACATGCTGCACAGATTTCTTCTGAATATCTTGCACACACCTTCCACGTCCCCCATCTGCTCCAGTCTGTATTTACCCAATTGCCCTCCACTTCCCTTTTATATTCAACCTTTATTCCATCTTCTTGTAACTTTTCTACCCTCCTTGTAAGAAATACTTCCTCCTGTCCTTCCCTTCTTCTTTTCCTTCATCTTGTTTGGATTCTGATTCTGGCCACCACCAAGTGGTGGTCAGACAGTCCACTCCCCCAGCCTCTATATACTCTTGCATCCATTACGCATCTTCTCATCCTTTCATCCACACACACATAGTCAATCATTGCCTTCTGTTCATTCATTCCACCGTCCACCCTTCTCACCACTCGCCATGTATACCTATAGATCATTTTGTACCTTAAGAGGGTATTAGATAACACCAACCCCCTCCCAGCACAAATGTCCACTAAAGCACTGCCATTCTCATCCATCTCTGCAGGCACACCCCTCACCAACCACTCCATCCACCTTTGTATAATCTTTTTATACAACTTATGTTTTTATTTGTTTTAGAAAAATACCCATTGCAAAAGTCACTAACTGGTTCACGTCCATTGTTGTTGATGATAAACACATCTGCTAGGGAGTCAGAACAAGTGACCTCGCAGTCACGTGGGGTGAACTAGATATAGAAGTCGGTGGCCGTGGACGTCGACTGTGTGATAGGGAATGGCAGTGGATGTCCAAGCTCAGTTTGGACCTCCGTTTTGTGCCACACAACATTCAAGGGTCCCCATGTGATACCCGCTTAACCCATGGATTGCGAGCCACAGCTCAGGCTGCATAGCGTCGTGTTGCGAGCCACAGTTCAGGCTGTGCTGGCCATGCATCACTGTTAACAACTCGACCCCTATGCAAACTTACGCATGGCGTTACAGAAAGACAGAGAGAGAGTTATATTGTTTTTCGTTTCACCAGATGATGCCATGGATGTTTATCTTCAAGTTCATAATAAACAAAACTTTTTTTTTTTTTTCCATTTTTGTACTACTTCCTGACATAAACTTGCGCACGGCCCTATGCAAAGTTGGAGAGAGAGAGAGTTTTTTTTTTTTTCTTTACCAGATGATGCTGTTGATGTCTATCTTCAAGTTTATAATAAACAAAAACTTTAAAAAAATAATAATAATGATAATCCCCCCCCCCCATTTTTTGCACACCACGGGGTGGGATAAAAAAGGTCATTGTGCAGTCCACAGGTTAAGGGTTGATACTTTCTGTACAGACCTCGTATATGTTAATTTCATATCGTGTGAAAAGTTAGCAGTATAGATGAATCATTATTTTAAGAGAAACTTGATGGTAGATAACAGCAAGAGATGTTTCCATCATTTGCTAATGAACTTAATGTTGTTAGCACAATACTGTATAGTGGTTTTTCATTTCTTTCAGGATGCGCATTGTTGAAGACTCCCTGGACATAAAAAATGTTCCTTTTGGCTATACAGATGATGATGATAATCCAACAGTAGCAGAAATTACCTATGAGGATGAAAAAATGAAGATAATGGAAGAATTTGCAGAAAACAAGAAATGGAAAAAAATTCAAGTGAAGGATGGCAGAGATGATGATGGGTCTGATTGGTTGAGAAAGCACCCACAGAGATCAGACTCTACTTCTTCTCCACGGATACCGGTACAAGGTTCTCAGTCACCATCCAGAAAAATGAGGCATGGTTCTAATTCCCCACAGAGAAAAACCAGAAAAGGTGTTGAATCTCCACAAAGGAAGGTAAGACATGACTCTGATTCTCCACCGAGAAAAATTTGGCATGATTCAGGATCTTCACCCAGAAATGTGAGACATGGCTCAGGTTCTCCTCCAAGGAAAATGAGACATGATTCAGGTTCTCCCCCAAGGAAGATAAGACATGACTCTGGCTCTCCTCCAAGGAAGACAAGAAATAATGCAGGATCTCCTCAAAGGAAGGTGAGACATGACTCAGGTACTCCCCCAAGGAAGATAAGGCGTGACTCAGTTTCTCCGCCAAGGAAATTGAAACAGGGTCCTGGATCTCCACCAAGGAGAGTAAGACATGATTCAGGATCTCCTCCAAGAAGAATGAGACATGATTCAGGAAGTCCTCCAAGAAAAGTGAGACATGATTCAAGTTCTCCATCAAGAAGAATGAGACACAGCTCAAGATCACCACCACCACCAAGGAAGGACTCGGGGGCATCACAGCAGAAGGAACGATATGGCACAAAGACCTCACCCCAGGGAAAAGTTGTACAGAAGAATCAGATGAAGAATCAGATTGAAAGTACTAACACTGCTCAACATACAGGGCCAGGTCAAGTAAAAATGTCTACTTTAAAAAGATCTAGACATGACTCTGGCAGTCCACCCATACAAAGACTGCACCATGGCTCTTCTTCACCTCGTGAAAGACTGAGATATAATTCAAAGTCTCCGCAACTGGGAAGGAAAAGAAATGAATCAGGTACTTTGTCTCAGAGTCATAGTGATTCTTTACCTGCAAGAAAGGGACTAAGTTCAGATACTGAAAATCTTCAAACTTCCAAACGTCACGACTCTGACAGTTCACCATCCTCACCTCGAAGGAGACATGATTCAGATACTTCTCCTCCAAGAAAGAAAGAAGAATTTCAGACCTCCTTACAAAAGAGAAAGCAAGAAATGCCAGTATCACACACACAAAGAATAATACCAGATGGAAAGAACACACCACCCAAAAGGAGAAATGATTCTGATTTTGAAGAATCTGATTCCTCTCCTCCAAGGAAAAACAAGCCAGATACTGATTCATCACCTATGCGGCAGAAAAGGCATGGATCAGACCCATCACCACCAAGAAGGAAGAGATTTGTGTCTGACCTTTCACCTCCCAGGAGAAAGAAACCAGATTCAACTGTATCTCCTCAGAGAAGGAAAAGACATGACTTAGATGCATCACCTGTAAGGAATAAAGGCCATAATGTGGATGCCTCCCCACCAAGAAAACTTTTGGATTCACAAAAGGGACAAAGACAAGAAAGAAAGATGACTACTCAGGAATACCTTTCTGCAAGAAAACATGGTAAACTGAGAAAAGATACTCCAGAAGAACTTGCAAGGAAGGAGCGAGAAGCTGTATTACAGCGTAATGCTGAAGAGAAGCACCAGCAATGGAAACATGGTGTGAAACAAGTACAAGATTATAAGCAGAAGTTGGCTGATGATGCTCATGAAATGGGTAAGGCCTTTTCAAGAACTGCTGATGATGTTGATCTGAACAAGCAACTTAAAATTGTTGCTCGTAAAGAAGATCCAATGTTAGAATACATGATGAAGAAAGAAGCAAGGGTTAGTAGTCAGGCTGTCAGACCTGTTTTTAAAGGTCCATTTCCTCCAAATAGGCTAGATATAAGACCAGGTTATAGGTGGGATGGGGTTGACAGATCGAGTGGGTTTGAGAAACGATGGTTTGAACACCAAAATAATAAGAGGGCCTATGCTGAAGATGCTTATAAGTGGAGTGTGTCTGACATGTAGGGCTGTTATGTTTAAATGGAGGTATAGTATTGCTCTGTCAAATTTTTTTGATATATATATATA
>JAGKTI010001712.1:46622-78432 GCA_018397915.1 Birgus latro
TTAGGCATATCAATGAGATCAAAGCTTCCAAAGGCTTGAATGGTGAGTAAATGATTGCCTAGTTCATTTCACAGGTCATGGTCTTGATAGTTCTTTCTCTAGCATGCATTCTCTTTTCAACTTTCTGGACTTTTCATCATCCTATTCTTACACTGTGTGGGAGAAAGAGGTCATGATGATGGTGAGAGGGAAGTTGTAAATACTGTGGTATTATTACAGTTTATGTATTTAAAGTTTGGACAAAAAGTAATAGCGTATCACTTTGTACTTCCTGGTAGCTATGTTGAGCTTATCATGCACTAACCTGAGAGATAAATCCTCTCTTGGATAAGATAAACTGTGGGAGAGCTCCACTAGCAAATGATGATTTTATGGCAGGGATTATCTTTCATAATTGTATAACCAATGTTTTACACCCAAATTGTGCAGAAATAACATATGTGTTACTAAAGAACTCCAGTTTAGGTTTGTTGACATCAATGGTGATGTCCAGTAGAGGGCAGTGGGTCAATTTGGACCCAAAACTCATTCATCCTCAAATCGTTTCGGTTAGTTAAGGGAGGTTAAATTAAGTTTGGTTAGGTTGTATAGTTGATAACTTCAAAGATATGCATTTCCACAACTTTTAAATGCCATTTACATCATAGTTTATTGAGAGAAAAATTCAGTTGAATATTCAGTGCATGGAAGCTCTCTTGCAGCATCACCCATAGATATACTTTACTGGTATTTGGTATGCTTTGTGTGTGTGTCTGTGTGTATGCATGTTAATGCATGCACACACATGTGTGCTTGTGTGTTAGTGGATGGGCCTACAATACTGAAAGGTAATTAGAAGCAGTAGATTATGGCGTCTTGCAATAAAAAAAAATAAAAAAAATCAGCTCCTATATTGCACATTTTGTAGATTCTGTACTGTATAAAATCACTGTTGTGTAAGATTCTGTTCTTATCAGTTGCTTATCACTAACACTTCATTTCAGAATGAGCAGTCCGGAAGAGTGTATTAACCATGGAGCTGAAGTTGCACGTCAAGCCACACACTTTGACACAATTGGGAGTCACCAAGCAGCAGTATACATGTATCGGCAAGCTGCTGAGTACCTAGACCGTGCTACAAAATTGGGATTGTGCTCTCCAGCAATCACCGACAGAATCCAGCAATACAGAAACCGAGCTACAGTCCTGGAAAATAATGGTGAGGATCTGAACTTGGATTCATGCAGAGATTATAGCATGTCAGTTTCTGAACATTCCAGTTAGATGGTTGCCTTGTGCATCAAACTGCACTTGTGTATGACATATATGAATAGTATACAGTATTTATCTAAGAGTATATTTTATATAGTCATGACTGTGACCTTGGCTAAACCATCCAAGTATAGATGTTCTTTCAGTATACAGTACACCCTTGATATGATCAACTAATTGGTACCAGACCCTTGATGTTAAAGCCGATAGTTCATTAGAGCCGAACATCATGCTTTTTGGTAATTTCCCTTGCGTCATGGGTTTTACCAAACAACGATCATTAAATACAGTGTCATTTGGCCGTACAGTTATACACAATACCATACAGCTAGGGCTAAATGGTTCTTTTTCTCAATTAATGCTCTATTTATGACTTCTCTCACAATGTTGGTTGCCCAGAGACTGATGTGGCGTTCTGCGGGATATGGAGGAGCAAGTAGTGAAATGGCAGGGGACAGAGTGACATGGAGGCGATTTGTTTGTGGCCACCCCGTTCGGGATTGAGGCGTCTGGCAATAGATAGATAGATAGAAGTGTGTGTGTGTATGTATAGGGATGCTACGCTGGTCGATGTTTCCCGCGCATCCATTCTTTTACCAAACAAGATTCATTAAATGAACCTAATGTTCGTCTAGCTCAAGGTGGTTGTTAAAACTGAAATTAATTAAAAGAGGGTTCGGTATATTGAGAGCTTACCATGTAATGGGGTGCATAAAAAAGCTCACGTTGCCCAGAGGCAAAGTGGGGATCCTCTCTTTGGCTCAGTGGTAACGTGCACGCATATCAAGCGCGAGGGCCTGAGATCGAGTCTCAGCCAGGACAGTGATTAATTTGTTAAGTTTCATTTCAGTTATTACATTGGTTGGCAGTAGTGTGGGATGTAAGGCAAGGGCCTTGAGGGTCATATGATGTTGTTGACAGCCTTACATCCCGGTGGTGGCCTCCAGTGCGCTATGCTACCATGTGAATGTGCGAAACGACCAAATTAATCACTAGGAGGAGAAAAGAGTGATGTAATGGGGTGTATAAAAAAGCCCGTGTTGCCCAGAGGATCCTCTCTTTGGCTCAGTGGTAACGTGTGCACGTATCAAGCGCAAGGGCCTGAGATCGAATCTAGGCCAGGAAAGTGATTAATTTGTTAAGTTTCATTTCAGTCATTCCAACCATACCAGTATATGTATATACTGTAAGCAGTTAAGGGACATTAAGCACACTACATTTTCTAGCTTCTGGCTAACTGATTCATCGTTAAGTTACTGCATTGGTAAGCCATCACCCACATAGTTCAAGACAAGATGTTGGTGTAAGTGGGACATGTATAATAAAGTTTATTTTAAGCTCCTTTTGCAGCGTTACTGCTGCGAGAGGATTGCATGAAATATTTAAAGCCCACATAACTTATGAGTGTAAAACTTTATTTTTTTTATTTTTTTTATTTTTTTTTTATGTGTCCGACTCTGGGCATAGGCTTCACAGCCTGCTATCATGGCCCAGCAGTCCTCGTACATACCATGTCACCACTTCGGCGCTAACACCCACCGTCCATATTGAATACATGCTAGGGCTGTCTCATACAGGACTGGTGTATTGGTACTAGCGGGGGTATTTTTACGAAATGTCGGCAGGTCTTCTGGTAGATCAGTAAAGCCTGATTTGCTGAATTTCAAATCCTTAAACTGTTCCCTGCCCCAGCGAGGATTCGAACCTGGGTCCGTGGGACTGCAGGCCACCTCTCTACCGATTGAGCCACCACCTCCCCCAGTACAGTATGGCATGAAAATAAAAATTCAGGAGTTATATCAGTGGAAAAGGGATATTTAAGGAATATGTGTGGAGTGTGTAGAGTGGATAGGATAAGACAATACAAGTGTAATGTGATCCATGAAAGGTGTATAGTAAGGAAATCTGTAGAGTGTGATTAGATGTTATGGTCATATAGACAGTAAATGTAAATAAGGTGAGACTGAAGGTGAGAGGAGGGATGTTAGGTTATAAAACAGGGTTGGTGATTTTTTTTTTATTTAAAGAAAAATTGAAAAAAAAAATAATATGATTTTTTTATTAGATTTGTTTGATTTTTTTAGTTTATTTGATTTTTCTGTTTATTTTATGGCATATATTTCAAAAGCAGTATACTGAATACTGTTAACTTCATGTCCTGTCTATCCACTGATGGTTCAGGCTGAAAGCCACTGCCCAGAATCCAGATACATACTGGTACCTGTTCGAATCCTGTCTGTACCCTTCTGGTTAAGGCTGAGTTGCCAGTGGTAATCAAGACAGCATATTCCAAAGCTGATTATATTACCTCACAGGAAAATCTTAAGCTAGGCCGATATTATTATGACATGGCCTTAAGTGACCAAGTATAACATACTTATTCTTAAGGCTTTGGTTTTTGATTTGTGGCTCATTATTTCAGATGTATAAATAATTTTCAATACTTAGTTATACAAGTGTAAAAATATTTTTTCTGTCATACAGTGTAGCAATTTCTAATGGCACTATTCTCCAAAATCTGCTAACTTATTGCTTAAGTATCTGAATAAATGAATGCCAACACAAAGTTATACATAACTTTTATTAACCTTCAGATTTTATTTCTGTGAACTTTTAGATCAAAAAAAAAAAAAATCATGATTTCTTTAGCAAAAAAATCAATGATTTAATCACATGATCAGTGCCAACCCTGGTTAAAAAGGTCACAGATGTAGTAAATGAATGTGCAAGAAAGGTATGAAAGATGATGAGGCCAGGGGACTGACAAGGAATCAGTCTGGTTGGATGAACTTGTGTGGAGGAGGGCATTACAAGGATTGGCTCTCTCTCTCTCTCTCTCTCTCTCTCTCTCTCTCTCTAATAATGCTTGATACCCATCAGATTGACTTTGTCTGAGGAGCTATGTATTATGAAGTGTTTGTGGAAGGTTTTTTCCATTGTATGGTGAGTGTGTCTTTCGTTTTTCTTTGAATTACAGAACACCAGGCTCAGTCTCAGCATGTGAAGCAAGAAGGTCACAGTGAACTGAGCCGAGCCAACTTCCTACTGCTAGAAGCTTTAGAGGAGGATGAAACTGGCAATGCAGAAGAGGCTATTGAACTATACTCGAGTGCAGTTCAACTGTGTCTTGAAGCAGTAAGTCATTTAAGTTTCAGCTAAACCAGGCATACACAGTGAAGCAGTTTCTAATGCTTTGAAGAAATGATAGCAAAATCAGGTGATTTCAAGTTGTCTGTGGTATATTATGATTTGGAAAAGTTTCTCCAGTCATTGGTACATTGTTTGTAAGTGTCATTTTCATTATTGTAATAAAAACTAGCAATTTCACTATGATGTATTCCTCTTACTTTTTACACTGGGTGTGGTAGATAAGCCAGCTTTCAAGCTCCACCAAGAATTGTGGCATTATTGGGAACATTTCAGGTCAGCATAGGGTAACCATGACTTCCACAGTGTGGCATAGTCATGCAAAATCTCCTTAAGATTTTGCTCAAAGTGAGAGCTTTCACAAACCTGGTATATCCTTTCATCAGTCCAGTATTGTATCTTAATTGTTTCAAAAGTTGTTGGATGCCATTTTTTAAAAATTGTGGCACTGACTTATGAATATATATACAGTGCTTTACATGCAAAAATAACTGTTGCTTTTGATTCAACAGTGTAAAAATGAGGACAACTGCAAGTTTGCTGACAAGTTGCGTAAGCTAGCAGAGCAAGCATTGTCTCGGGCTGAACTTTTGAAGGCACAGGAATCTCCAGTAAAGGAGGGGGGTATGTATCACAGGTATTACCGGGTACTGAGAGGGAGAGAGAGAGTACATTATCAGTAATGTCAGATGAAAATATATATTGGTTAATGATTTTGCAAAAGTATGCAGTATCACATAGGGCCAGGGGGCTTGAATGAAGAGTGAATGGAAGCGTGGCCCATCGGACTGGGCAAATTTGGGCTGTCTGGACGTTGCTACTCCTCACCCTGCCCTAGGGTGGGAGAGGAGATCCAGATGATGATGAACGATAATGATGATACAGTATTAGATAGTTATGTTGTTGAATATGAACAGAATTTTTGGATATCCATGAGATTGTCAAACCCAAAATCAAGCCAGAGCTTTGACCTAAGCTATGCTTAATTTGAGAGCCTTCACTAGATCTATCATTTTCTTTTCATATACACATTTATGACCTTCCAGTTGCTTTTCTTGCTTCCTCTTTGTGGAGGAAAAGTAACTGTGAGAGTGCAAACAGTATGAATGGATAAATTTCATTTAGCACTATTTATGACAGTGACAAAGTGGAAGAGGTAGCCTTCAGACCAGTAGTTTAGAGTTAATGTACCTGATGTCAGCACAGTATTGTACTTGCTCAAATAAACTTGGTGAGATATTTGCCTCATTATTGTTCTTGGTTAAAGATTGATTTTGTTTGATCTGTATTAGGTATCTTTAATTTAGAGTATCTGGACAGTAAATAGAACATTAGTATGTTTTTTGTAATTCAGAACTTCTTGGTTTCAGTTGTAGAAAGCCCTGGAGCACCACCAGGACACCACCTAAAGGTGTCACCATCCCGAGTCGTCCCACCTTTGGGTTTTGGCAATCTTGTTGATGCTCAACCTCATCCAAAAGGTCAGTGATATGAAGGAAGAAACAGACAGCTATTACTTGTGAATCATTACAGATAATTATCTTCAGAAGGGTGAGAGGCAGATTTTCAAGGTACTGTATATATAATTTCAAGTCATAGTACTAGCCTAAAGGTGGCTAAAAGGCCTTTTTGTGTCCAGTCTGTCTCTCTCCACTGTCCTTTTCATCTCCTCTGTTCACACTCATATTTCCATGTTTTCACTTATTTTATTTTCTATTTACTATTGTTAAGATAGATATGTTGATTTTTAAATGACTTTGTACATAGAAATGGACTATGCTTGTGGAAGTACACAATTAACCAGCTCAACAAACATTTGTGCACAGATGGACAGTCCTGTTGCAAACTTTCCATTGATGTCAGTTTCATACTGATGTAGACTGAACCTAGAATTATCATTTAGAAAGGAGAGTTGTGTGACACTGAAAAGAAAGTTTACATTTCCCTCCAGTACTGATGAGTAGTGATGGCCCAAAGTGAAATTAATAATCTTCGTACAGTAGGCCTAAGAAGGTAAAGTGTCAGATACATTGAAATGTTGTGTACCGTATTAACGCTTATCAAATCTTTCTTAGCCATCGTGCCGGCTCAGTCCCAACTGACTCACTGTAAGGAAATCATCAGCCCATCTCTGCAACCTGGGAAAGTAGAATCAGACACGCGGAACCGCGGCATCAGTTTTTTGTGTTCATCTTTCCATTTTCTACAAGATTTTGGAAAATTTCCCTAATAATGTTCTTGAAGCTTTAGATCCTGAGAAGTTCAGATCCCAAGTTTGAGTCCATTTCCTTGCCATATTAAGAAATAGAGTAGTTATAGTTTTCCCATCATTCTAATACTATTCTACAGAGTTTGTTCCATTGTTGGGGCCTTTTTTTATTCCAGTTGGAGTTTTGGCTTGTTTACAGTAATAACAGTACCATCAGTATCATACTCTAGTGTTTTTCATATGCTCTTGTAATGCTGACTTATACTGATGTGAAATATCAGTGATTTTTATCAGTTGTTAGGACATCTTTTTGAACTGGAATTTCTTTAACTGCTGTCAGGAAATAGTGTTAATTATTGTCATCCATTAATTCAGATTTTTTGTAAATATGTATGAATTATACAGTAAAACCTCACTATAACAGACTAATTGTGGCTTAAGCCATTCAAAAAAAAAAAAAAATCCGATAAAAAATGGGACATCCAGACTTCTCCCTGCTAACCCGGACTTTTTCTGATGTATCAGTCATTAGTCTGAATTGCACCAACAGTACTGTTTTCACTACCATTGCAGTACTGTACTGTATTATACATTCACTACAATAATCAAATGATATATATAATAGTACTGTACTGTACACTGATAAACATGTCTTTTGTTTACCATATTGTGGTGAACATAGCTGAAGTGGTCAGGCAGTCCGAACTGCTGCTGGCTTTATCGGACTTTTTCTGATATGTAAGAATTTAGTCCGGTAGCTCCTCGGTTCTGATAAAAGCGAATTCCGGTCCACTGAAGTCTGTTATATCGAGGGTTTACTGTATTCACTTTCCTTATTTTGTTGGAAGAGGCTCCTGGAGCTGAATGTAATTGTATGGCAATAGCATTGAATAAAATGCCTAAGTTTATTATCTAAAGGGTGATTACTGTATAGAATTCTTACTAAATTTTTGAAATTATGGAAAATAACTTTTCTTTCAGGTACACCAAATTTGTCAGCAGCTAAGAAATCAGGGTTACAGTTATCTGGCAAATCTGAGTATACTAAGGAGGAGTTAGATGTGTTAAAGAGAACTTCTAATATCAATGGACGAGATTATGTTCCATTTTTAGCCATTGACCTGAAGGAGAAGTTTGCTTTCCCAATGCCATTCACAGATAAAGATGGTGTGCTACCTTTAGCACCTAAGCAGAAGAAAAATTTTGCCAGATGGGCTCGACCTGAAGAGATATCTAATGACCCTAAGATGATTGAGATGGTGGATTGTTTTAGCATCAAGCAGACATGTGTTTCAGACTGTTCTTTTGTGGCATCTGTTGCAATCAGTGCACTGTATGAGAAGAGATTCAAAAAGAGGTTAATTACAGACATAATATATCCCAAAAATAGAAATGGTGATCCTGTATATAACCCTTGTGGCAAATACATGATCAAGCTGCACATCAATGGCATCCCAAGAAAGGTCATAATTGATGATAAGTTGCCTGTAGGTCAGCATGGGGAACTGCTGTGTTCATATTCCACAAATAAACATGAGTTTTGGATCTCACTTGTTGAAAAGTCATATATGAAAGTGATGGGTGGCTATGACTTCCCTGGATCTAACAGCAACATTGACCTATATGCACTGACTGGATGGATCCCAGAACGAGTCTCCATCAAAGATAAGGAATTCAACAAAGAGGCAACATTCCGCAAAATTCTTGAACGTTTCCTCCGTGGAGACGTGCTTGTTACAGTGGCTACAGGGGAGATGAGCGATGCCGATGCTGACCGTGCTGGCCTTGTACCTACCCATGCTTATGCCATGCTCGATATTAAAGAGGTCAAGGTGAGTATAACACTGTTTTATACTCCACTTGTACTTTTATCTTTTTTATATAAACAAATGGTACCACAGTAGTTACAGTGGACAGCCATATGTAAACTGAGGCACAGCTAGTTTTGTTGTCATTATCCTTTTCCCCTCACCATAATACTGGTTAGAGAGAGCAGTCATGTAAACTTATTAACAGGAAGGTGCCTAAAAACTTTACCATTAGCATTTGTTGCCCTGTAGTAATAAGTTACATGTAAGTGCACTGAAAAGCTTGAATAGGTAAAGTTGTTCTAATTACAGTTACTGTACTGGTAAATCTCATTTTTTGCAGGTAATAGGTTCTAGGTAGGCAGCACTAGTATGGACTAGATGAATATATAAATAATTCTGCTATAGTAGTTCCAGACTCTCTGAAATCAGCTACACTTCTTCCCCCAAGATAACCACACACCCTGCCTAAACAACTTTGCATTGATATAAAGGCCATGGATGCTTTATGCTGTAAACAGATTTATGACATTTAAGAGAATACAGTATTTCCCCGTATTTAGACGCATTTTACTTCGACGCCTCGTTTTTCACGCTAGAAAAAAGTTTCCGAGTTGTTTCACACTTCGCCAGTTTCCCCACACTTTAACGCTCCCAGCCAGCAGACGACGCATACCATTTCTTATTTGTCACCTAGTGACTAGCCCATCCACCCTCAGCACACTGGTTTCGGAACAATTCGCCATCAGATCATTTCGCCATCACAACAATAACAAGACAATTCACCGTCATTAATGAAGACAGCTATGGGTGACGCTAGAATATAATTCAAAGGCGACTACAACAAGGAAGAAACAAGTTAAATATTGACCAAAGGTGCAGCTAATAAATAATATCTGTAGCCTGCACTACTGAACATAGACTTTGATGGATCCCCCTGATATATAGTTATTAAAGTATTGATTAATTAATAATAGGTACATTTATAAAATGTCAGGGAATCGTCCAGGGCGAGAACTGTCCTGACAGGGAATTGTCCATGTTTTGACGGGGAATTGCCTGACGGCGAATTGTCTCGGAACCAACACACCTTCACCTGCCACTCAAGCCAGTCTTCACTTTATTTCTGGTAAGGATTTTTGGTGTTGCAGCTCTTTATAACAGTTAACAGTTTTAGTATCTTTTCAGGTGCATGGTTATTGTGTTTTGCTGTTTTAGCACTAGTAAACACTCTTCATTTAATTTTGTGTAGGGCCTGTTTGGTGTTATAGTACTTTCTGATTTGATAGGTACATGTCCCACTGGAACGCTCCTCTATTTTTCCCATTGATTCTTAAATTCACACTTCGACATTTCACGTTTCGCGAGCTTTGGGGGGAACATCCAACCTGCGAAAAATTAGGAAATACTGTATTTTACTGATCAAAGTTGAAAAATTTACCAGTACCTGAAGACAGTGGCTGAAAGTATTTGAGGTACTACAGTAACCCCTCATTATAATGGATCCTGGTATAGTGGATACCGGATTTAGATGCCCTGAATCTTTCGGCTATACTGAACAATGTCCTTTAAATGAGGCACATTGCACAGCCCTTCTGAATGCCTCTGAGCCCACTGGACAGTTTTTCAGCTGTAACATGCAATGTCTGTTAAATGGGGCACGTCATGTGGCCCTTACAAACTTCTCCCTGCTTGTAGGGTGACTCAGAACACAGTTACCAAGTTGGTGGAAGTTTTTTCCACCCACTTGGGATTCGTTGGAGATCTTTGGGTGGGAATAGGTGACAAGTTAGGGCTGTTTGGGGGCTACTTCCGGTAGGCCCGGGCAGGACCAGAGCCTATAAACGCGCTATATCACATGTGATCAGCCTGTCTT
Organism: Birgus latro; assembly: GCA_018397915.1. Taxonomy (NCBI): domain Eukaryota; kingdom Metazoa; phylum Arthropoda; class Malacostraca; order Decapoda; family Coenobitidae; genus Birgus; species Birgus latro. The sequence continues at coordinate 56,914 of JAGKTI010001712.1, forward strand.
GCTGCGTCTTTCATTGCGTTCAGACAACCACATATGCGTCTCCTGTCTCTCAACTTTGCCAAGTGTTTTCCCATTGTGATTGTGAGAAATGGCTTCTAGTAAGGAATCTTCCATTGCTTCCTCATCTGAAAAGGCAAAGAGGAAGATTATCACCAATGCCGAGAAGATGGAGGTGATCAGGTCATGGATGGGTGCCACAAACAAATCCACAATTATGGAATAAGCAGATACTGAGAGTTAACTGTGTAGTATTTATGTTAGCATCTTGAATGGATCTTTATTTAGCTTGAATTACAAGCACTCTATTATATGAAAGGATGTCCTCCAAAATATCACAGCCTTTATAACTGTAAATATGAGGAAACTGGCATATCAGCTGTTTAGATTGCAGTGGTTAAGTAGTGGGCAGTCTTTCTGCATTTCATTCTGAGCTTCATAGGAAAAACAGTCATCACAAATGGATGCTTATATTGAGGACTTACTCTACATCATATATTTCAGGGGAAACATTTGCTGATGCTGAAGAACCCTTGGTCACACCTGCGTTGGAAGGGCAACTACTCTGAGATGGATCATGTACACTGGACCCCAGAGATGTGCCATCTTCTCAACTATGACCCAAAGAGTGCCCAGACCTTTGACAATGGTGTATTTTGGATTGACTATGACAGCCTCTGCCACTTCTTTGATGTCATTTACATGAACTGGAACCCACGCTTGTTTTCCCATACATACTGCACTCATGAGTAAGTAGCTAGTTTAGTTTTCTTGTTAAGGGATGTATAATCTAAAAATTTCATACTGGATGGTGACTTGGAGAAAAGAGGCAGTGGTGGTACAAAAACTGGATGTTGGATATAATTCTCCTTCATCTACACATCTGTCTTCATTATTTCTATTTTCACATTCTTGATGGTGTTAGATGGTGGTGATTGTCATCCACTCACTTGATGTAGTGCTGTCTGCTTCTTCCTTCACCATTATCATTCTTTTACTGTGTCTGGCCTATTGTCCTCCTGTTTCTCCCATCCTTCCTGTCACTTTTATTACTTTTCTTTCCACTCCAGGTAGCTCTGCACTGAGTGACAAGCTTAATAGTATCCTGTAACCCAGGAAACCATTTGCAGTGCTGGGTGGTAACCATATAACCAGATCATGATGTGGAGCATACTATGTTACCCTGGTAACTAGGTGGAGAGAGCAAATGCAGTGTCTGTTGAGGAAACAAACCTCCGCACTTCCCTGTGTCTCACTGTGGTGAGGTGCTGTCCACCACAAAAAAATCAGGTCACTGCACAGTATGGCCTTGCAGGAGTGTTGTTTGCCTGTGGTTCATGGACCTGCTTGGCCAGAGAGACCAGGGTTACTCAACACCAACAAAAAAATCACATTCTTGGGCTCCCTTTTCAATCTTTGCATACTTCCAGATCATTCATTCATTATCCAATGTTACGTTGCCCCATGAGGAGCTTAGGAGCCTGGGGCTAGGAAAGTTGGTCCTGACATTTAAGATGAAAGGACCAGCCTCATTCATCCCTGAGTGGCATTACTTGAGCAGTAAACCTCAACCACCCCTTGGATGTAAACCTTCACCAGCTCAGCCCAATTGGAGTGCTGTAATTACCCACTAAACCACCAGGTGCCAAAATTTGGTTATATGGTTACCACCCAGCATAGTAAATGGTTTCCTGGTGTACAGGAAACCATTTGGCTTGTCGCTCAGTGTCGAGGAAAGACTGAAGGAAAGAATACAGAAGAGGGAGTGTAAAGTAACCCGTAGAAGGACAAGGAAAGAATGAAGGAAAGAAAGACAGAAGAGGATAGAAGGAAAGAAGGATGGCGGAGAGGAAAGGGCAGACACCCGAGAGCAGCACTACATCGAGTAAGTGGATGGTGAGCCCCCCCACCTACCACATAACTTGTCATGTTTACCATCACTCATGCTGTTCTCATTTATCAGCTTTTCTAAATATCCTCCATCTTCCCACTGTCCTCCATTTGTTACCATTGTACCAAGAAGTAATAATATACTCTTGCATTGCACAAATCTATAGCAAGGCTATTTTTGGGCATGAATGAAAGGAGAATTTAGTCACCCTCTGCTCCCCACTTTCTTGTCATAAAAGCCAGTAGGGATTAGAATCACCATATGCCTCTGCCAGTGCAAGAAAGAGGTATCCTGTGTATTTCATCATTCCATTTCTGCCTCTACATGTGATATGCAATGAATACATGGATGATATCCTTTTTCCCTTATCCTCACAGATAGCTAATTTTATGTTTAAGCCTCCATTGATGTATCTTATGTCAGGCTATCACACTGTCAAAATAAATATTTACACACAGAACGTGGAACGCTGGTGCTGGTCCAGTACGGGATCTGTACAATGTTGGAGAGAATCCTCAGTATTCTTTGGAAGTGCAGTGTCCAGGAGGCTCAGCTGTATGGCTACTTCTCACTAGACATATCACTGAAATTGGTGACTTCCGCAACAATAAGGAGTACATTACACTTCTTGTCTACAAAACAGGAGGCAAAAGAGTGTTTTATCCTTGTGAGTATTAGGCATGAGAATATGTATGTTTATAGTGTGAACATAATTCAGAACAAAATATGTCTGGAAACCCAGTGCAAATGCTAACCAGACAGAGGGCAGGCTAGCCAGTTGGACCGATTGCTCCCAATCGAGCCCCATGTCTAAGGGGACCCTGCGCTAAGGAGCTAGGGTATGCCTAATCTACTCTAGTTTTTCAAGTACACATAACGACACATTGCAACATACACCTAACACCACCATGCAGGTTTTGCAAATAACTATGCAAAGGTGATCTACACATTTTGTTTGTTTACTTTTATATTGAAATGTATCTTAGATCTCTTTGATCCATTAATTCACATGCACTTTTCAACCACACATTTTGATTGCATTCCATTCTACCATAGAGATATAAAGTCCACAATAAACTTCATTTATATCTCTGTGATTTGACAGACACCTTGGCTGTGAACCTGGGGGGCCCCACCAAAGTGTTCTCATTTGGGCCCTGCAGCTCCTAAGGCTGGCCCTGACCAGAGACTACCATATTTGTGATTGTTTTGTTATGATATTAAATGAACTGGTGTTAGCTACTGAAAAGTTTATTCAGATTGCAGATATCAAATACTTTGGCAACTGTGACATCAACTCCATCCATCCATCCATCGTCTAATCCAATGTTCCCCCAAGAGGAACGAAGGAGCCCTGGGCAGGCAAGTTGGTCCTGACATTTAGAATGAGAGTGACCAGCCTCACTCATCCCTGAGTGGCATTACATGAGCAGTCAGCCCTGAACCACTTCTTGGATGTAAACCTACACAGGCTCAATCCAATTGGAGTGCCTTAATTATTCACTAAACCACCAAGCCCCATAATTTGGTTATGTGATTACCACTCAGCTTAGTAAATGGTTTCTTGGTGTACAGGAAACCATTTGGCTTGTCACTCAGTGCAGAGTCACCCATAGGCAAAAGGAAGAGGAAGGAATGAAAGAAAGAAAGGCAGAAGAGGGAGTGTAAATCACCCATAGGCAGAAGGAAGAGGAAAGAATGAAGAAAAGAAAGACTGAAGAGGATGGAAGGAAGAGAGGCAAGGGCAGACACCTGAGAGTAGCAAGCACTACATCAAGTGAGTGGATGGTGAGCGCCCCCACCTACCTACTCACAAACGGATATTCAAAAATACAGATCTATTGGTTGTTTTGCCAGCAGTATCTACAATCTTGTATGTTTAGTATTAGCTTAATTTAGTACAGGTAGACTAGAGCAGGCAGAAAGCGTAGATCTGTAAGTACTTGCAGTGTTTTATTCAGTTCATGATCTTTATCATCGTCATCTTCATCGTCGTTGACATTTTGTTTTTCATTTCATTTATAAAGGCTCCAAAATGCTTGTATGCATTTTCCTTGGTCACCTAATGGTGGCTTTCCACACTGTTCGATCTCTGGCAGCTTCCCTATTCAGTCCTTTATCCCTGAGGTCACATTCTGTGACTTTGTCCCAGGTCTTTTTTGATCACCCACCCACAACCCTAACTTTGATGTTTACATCCCTGACCTCATACACCCAGTTGTCATCTTTCATCCTCTCAGCATTCCCAAACCATCTCAATCTACCTCTCCTCATCACAACACTCATACATTCAAGTCCCATCCTTCCTCTCACCTGTTCATTTGCATGCCTAACCTCCCCCCCCCCTCCTTCCTTCCAGCTTCTCATTTAAGGACACCCTACACATCTATCTAATCATTATCATTTCTGTATTGGTTAAGCCTACATGTATCTTTTTTTGTTAATGCTTAGGTCTCACTACCATACAGCATTATACTCCTAACACATGCTGCATCCCAAGACCCTTCAGCATGGAGGGAGAGTCTTTCAGTGTCAGAAGAGGCAACAACTCTCTGAACATCTTCCAACCACTCCTTACCTTAGCTGCAGCGCTAGGTCCAACCCCACCTCTAGCACATAATATGTATCCCAAATAGCGAAATTCCTCTCAGACACTCAAAAGACTCTCCAGCAAGAACATTCCTTTCATGCCTCTCAGTCTCTACATGCTCTTCCCAACACTTTTTCCAAAATGTAGACTGGAGTGAAATGAATGCAGTCACAAATGCTGATGAGAAATATGAATTTTTGATATGTCCCAAAATTCTCCACAGTAATGGAAAGGAAGGAAGAATGGTTTAACAATAGGTGTAGAATGGCACTTGAGGCAAGAAAAAGAGCATGAAATAAAGTGGGAAGAAGGTATACCAAAAGGGCTTGGGAGGAATATGAGCAGGTAAGAAATGAATAAATCTGTGAGGAAATTATTAGAAAGAGGATAAAGTATTTAGAAGAAAATGAAAGGATAACACCAAGACAATTTGGTTTTAGGTAAGGAAGATATTGTGTTACTAACCTATTAAGTTTCTATAGTAGGGTAATAGATGTCATACAAGAGAGAGAGAGGATTGGGCAGATTGTGTCTATCTTGATCTCAAGAAAGCATTTGACAGGGTGCCGTATTAGAGACTACCGTGGAAGTTGAAGACCTTTGGAGGGGTGCATGGGAAACTGTTAAAGTGGATGGAAGATTATCTGATAGGAAGGCAGATGAGAACAGTTATAAGAGACAGTGTTTCACACTGGAAAACTGTGACCAGCGTATTATCCCAGGACTCTGTCTTAACCCCTATAATGTTTCTGATATATACTGCATAAATGATTTGTCAAAAAGTTTGAATAGTTACATGAATATGTTCACAGATGATGCTAAAATCATGAAACATATTAAATGTATTGATAGTTGAAAAAATTGCTAGAGGACTTGGACAAACTCCACAGCTGGAGTCAGACTTGGAAAATGGATTTCGGTGCCAAGAAGTGTCATGTATTAGAAATGGGAGTGGGTGAAAAAAGACTGCATTGGACATATAAAATGGGCAGTGAGATAATTATTAGAAGAAAAGATGAGAAGGACTTTGGAGTGATTATTCAGGATGATTTGTCACCAGAAAAGCATATAAACAGAATCATTGGAGGCACGTATGGATTACTGACCAACGTGAGAGTGGCTTTTGAATATATGGATGAGGAAATGCTTTGGAAGTTGATAGTGACCATGATAAGACCAAGACTAGAGAATGCATTTGTGGTGTGGTCACCTCATTTGAAGAAGCATATTGATAAAATGGAGAGGATTCAGCAGATGGCTGCAGTGATGATACCATGCTTAAGGGAACTGAGCTATGAGAAGAGATTGGAAAAACTGAAGTTACAAACACTGTGTGAGAGAGGGGAAATAGGTGACTTGATCATGATATTTAGAAATATAAGAGAACTGGAATTGGTGGATAGAGAGGATCTTTTTGTGTTGGATGATGGAAGAACAAGAGGTCATGACTTCAAGGTGAGAAAAGGTAGTTGTCTTAATGATCTTAAAAGGTTCAGTTTCCTGAATAGAAGCATAGGTAATTGGAATGACTTAGACAAGGAGGTGGTGCTGGCAAAAGACATTCATGTATTTAAAACTAGACTGGATAATTTTGTAGACATGGAGACAGGACAGTATGAGCTTAGCTCAATTCCTGTATACTACAAATAGATAAATGCAAATAGGTAATACCCCGCACTATGAAAATCAGCATTGTGTCACAGCCTACCTCTAATACCACTACATCTCCTTTTCATCCACTTATCACAAACTCTGTTCAAAATGGAGTTAGTTACCACACCCTTGTGGTATGCTGCACATGGCCACACTTTCTCTGCTTTGACAGTACTGCCACCAACCGTGGATATCAGCACTTTTGTTTTATCCATATTTCCATTCAGATCCTTGTGTCCCATTCCATCGCTCCATTTCCCAGATTTTTCCTCAACCTCCCTTTCATTCTCTACAGTTGATACCAAGTCATCAGCATACAACATCTTCCATGGGAGTTCATTTCTGAAGTCATGTGAGAGCTTCAAGCACCATGATATACAATAAGGGGCTGAAGACTGACCCGTGATGCATGTCAATATTTGTGAAAAACTTGTCACTGAAATCTCCATTCGCTTTCACCTGGGTGCAGGCACCCATATACAGTTATAACCACCCAAACCAGCCACTCGTCAGTCCCAAACTCTCTCATTTCACACTTCACTACCTCCCTAGGAACTCTGTCAAAGGCCTTCTTGAAATCAACAAAAACAAAGTACAGCTCCCTTTACTTTCCTAGATATTTTTCCCTGTACTGAGACAGTGAATATTGCATCTGTGGTTCCTTTCCCTGGTATAAACCCAAACTGCAGCACATCAGTATTCACACTTTCTTTTATCATACCTACCAGGACTCTTTCCATTACCCTTATTATCCAGTCTAAAAGTTTATGCCTCTATAATTTCCTCATTCCAAGTCATCACCCTTCTCCTTATACATATGTACAATCACATTCTTCAGCCAGTCATGTGGAAGAACACATCATCATCATCATCCGGACCTCCTTTCCCACCCTAGGGCAGGGTGAGGAGTAGCAACGTCCAGACAGCCCAAATTTGCCCAGTCCAATGGGCCACTTTTCCATTCACTCATCATTCAAGTCCCCGGATTCCTGGCTTTATCGGATACACCAGAAACATTCACCATGTTCTGTAGCTTCACATAAACGTATCCGTTAGAGTCAATCTGGACGCTGCCATGTTAAAAAGAGGTGCCAAATCCCTGATCTATCAAATCAGTAACTAAACCCACTCCTCTGTCTCCTGAAGCCTTCAACATTCCAGCAGTCAACCTAGGCACACCCACTGCCTACCCTGACTGCATAATGCTGATTGCACATGTCATAATAGCTGCATCAACTAAACGCCAAGGGCCAAACCCTACGTCCACTGACTCCTCACCTTCCCTTCCTCAGTCAAACTCTTCATTCATTAACTGGTTATAATGTTCATTATTAGGACTGTAATGTTATTTTTATTGTTGGAAATAAGAATGTATTTTCTCATAACAGCATTTCACATGGGACTGGTAGGATCTAACAGTAGGAAAAGTGAGGCTTAGGAAAACCAGAAGAAAAAGTGGGAAAAGGAGGAAGAGAAGAGTAAAAAGTGAAGGAAATATTTTTCAACAATAGAAATAAAGTATATATCTTAACCTTGTAACATTCATCTTGTGAATCAACCCAGTTGATCCACCACCGTACATCGATGGTGTGCGCATCAACAGTCCACACTACCTGTGCAAGATGGTGCTGAAGGAGGCTGGCACTCATAAATTCACTCTTGTGGTGTCACAGTATGAGAAGCACCTCACCATTCACTACTCCCTGCGGGTCTTTGCCACTTGCCCATTCTCACTTCATAAGATCAAGAACCTCTGCAAGCACAAAGTTGAAGTAAGGATACATTGTTGTACAAAATTTAACCTTTAAGGCAGACTGAGGTTGCTTTTGTTACCCTGTGTAGAAGTGTAATGCAGACGGTACCATACAACAAAGTTGCAGTTTATCCTGTAATTCTATTTTGAGATTGCACCATGTAGTTAAGAAAGCTGAAAAATGAAAGCCATTCTGATACCTAGTCAGAGCTCCCCCTTTTACTCCACAGTATCCAGCTTTACTTTTTTCTCCCTCCCTTATCATTTGCTTAATTTTTCTCCCTCCTGCATCTTTCTCCATTAAGCAAGCTGCAGCCTAAACTCACCTGAAATGCCAACCAATCTTTGCTAGGAATAAGAGACATCTACAGTTTTATGTAGTTCCACATCTGTCATCACTTTTTACACCATAACCACACTACTGCAGATTACCAGATATGCCATCTTAACTTTATAATGCCACCTGCCTTGTACCACCACCCCAATATTAAGTGATCCAGAATGACAGAAGACTGTTCCATCTTGTAATACCACCATTTTAACTTTAGATTCTATTTTTAAAATTGTGTTGGCATTACAAAGCTTGTTAAATCACAGTTTCTCATTTCTAAGTTTGTCAGTTCAGAAAGTCTTAAATCTATCAGTAACGTGAAGCTACAGTGGTGGGAATATACTATTAAGCACTAAAAAGTGAAGTAGCTAGCTAATGGAATGGAAACTTGAGATAATTTCACAAAATTTATGAGGCAGAGGAAGAAAATTACAGCACTGTACTGGAAAAACAGATTTTTTATAGGAATATTTTAATGTCACAGTATTGTCTTAAGGATATTCATGTAGCAGTAGCAGTAGTTGTTCCCTAGGTTGTCTGGCCGAACAACCCCGAGTCCCTAAGGAAGACTACAACAGAGCTTTCAAGGAGTGTATGTTGTGTTGTTGGCATAGGTGATTGTGTGCAGTGCAGTCTTCCATAATGTGCTTAATGGTACAGGGTGCTGTGTTACATCCTGGACAGGCATCAGCGATGGAGTCATCCAGCCTCTTCTGATAACTTAAGAGGGCTGGATGATGCCCACATCTCATGTTGCTGATATGACTTTCATTTCAGTAAACGTCTTCATTTATCTTCTTGTTTTAACGCATCTGAGGTAGTACAGTCAAGCTGTCTGTATTGGATACCACCATCATGTGTTTTTCTACAGTGTGAAATAATGGCTGACCACAACCAGAAAAAAAAAAAAAAATCATAGCACAGTATGAAAAGGTTTTAAACATTTTTCACATGCAATGATTATTGTACCTTGTTCACAATTTTTTAAGGTTCTTGGTGGTGCCATATTGCATGGATAATCTGCATAGATCATGTTAATGTAAACTGCAACTTCACTATTTAGGTAGAAGACACTTGTAGTCAATTACAGTGCTTAATTATGTTGTCACATAAATGCTACCATAGAAAACTGCTGTATATTCCAGTAGGTTTGGTGTTTGAATCTTACTGTCTTTAAGTTCTTGATTTCTTATATGAATAGCATGGCTTCTTTCTGTGCATATGTGACAGCAGATGATGAACCATTTTACAGATTACTGGGAAATGGAGTGGTGAAACTGCAGGTGGTTGCCCCAACCATCCCGCCACATACAAGAATAACCCCATCTACCAGTTCAAAACTGACTCTGATTTACAGTGTCTTAGAATTGAACTTAAAGCTCCAAAAGATGTACAGGTATGATAATCTGCATTATAGTGAATAGAACTGATTATGGTCCAACAGTGAATAGTAATAATTTTTTTTTTTTTTTTTTTTTTAAATAGTGGTGTTGCATCCTTCTGCAAGTTTTTCAGGCTCTGTTGCTCTTTTGGCATTACAGCATTAGGATCCCTGATAGATATGGCTTGGACCAAATTTTTGGTTATTGTGAAAAAAAATTGCTGTATAAAATCCTGTTTTCTGTTTTATTATACAAACTCACATACTATATACTATATGAGTTCATGGGAAGGTACACTTATATTTGAGTATGATGATGGCTGGATGCAGTAAACAAATGTGTGAAATATGAGAGATGGCAGCAGCCGAAGTAAAAGGAAAATGAACATGGGACTGAGGTTGCAAGGAGGCTGCAAATAAGTGTTATTACTGTTCTCACATTAGCTGATAGTTGTTTTATCAGTTGTTATATTGGTATAATGAGAAACATGAAAAGTCGAAAGTGTGTGCAGTGGAAATTATGCCATTGAGAAATATATGTGCCATTCATAAATAAGGTATGGTATGGAATATTATACACTGCAGAAAAGATATGGAGCAAGGAATTTGGTCAGTCAGAAGATATATGAGAGTTTATTTTACCTAGATGGAAAAGCAAGTAAGACAGATAGATATGACTAGAATGACAGAAAAGGTTATGTAAGTGAGGTTAAAGATAGAGCAAGAAGATGGCTTGATTTAGTAAATGGTCATGTGTGAAAGCAAGGTACAAGGTTGACTGATAGTAGACTTGAATGGATAAGATTGCAAGGTTATATACATAACATGGAATATATTGTATTTTCAAATGGATAGTTACTGGACTGACTGCCATATAAGTAGTTGTGGTGAGACTTGTGGATGTAACTTTTAAGGTAGAATGGGAAATTTAGAAGGATTGAATGGTTATTGTGGGAATGTATGACCCATCTTACTGGGCACGAAAGATGTTCTTTAACTTAGTCCAGATTTTTTTCCTTTTGCAGTTTATTTCATGTAGCTCATTGTTAGAAGAAGACAGTGCTCTTTTTCTGCATCTTTTCATATCACTTCTTGACTAGCATCATTTTCTAGTGTCAGTCTCTCAATACAAATTTGCATTGAAGATGGAGAGATGGCAGTTTTAAAACAAGTGAAAAGAGTATAATGATGGCTACTATATTCACATCTTGATAACTGCCCCCCGTGCACACTTCCATTTCCTTTTCTTTCTGTGAATTACATAGTTGTCAACCCTATTTTTAGAAGTTAGGATAGAATGGTCCTTAGTCGTCACCGTTTGGTCAGTCCTGGTCCGAGGCTTCTTGTTCTTATTTTTAGTTAGTCGTTTTCCGGGGAGGGGCACTAACCCTCCACCAACCCACTTGTTGTCACGTAGGGAACACGTGTTGCTTGGTTATAAGGTTACCACCCAGCGTTGTAAATGATTTCCTGGTTTACAGGAAATCATTTGGCTAGCCACTCAGTTTAGAGCTACCCCAACAACAGGGTATCACTACACCAAGTGGGTGGATGATGGGCACCCCCACCTACCTATGAAATCCACTTCACTTAAGTACACAATTTCTACCTACCTAAAGGGAAAATAATAACATTTCAGTGGCACATATAAAATCACAATCTTTGCATTTATTCACATAAAGTACTACAGTATTGGACAGAATGGGATGCACCTCCGCCTGGAACCAATGTACCAGCTTTAACCTCTATAGCTCGTCTTTGGCCTAATTCAAGATACTATAGCCAGCCACACCCATAAGAAAATATAAACGTCGAAATACCTGTAATGAAAAACGAATGCCTCAAACAATGCAGAATGCAGTCATTACTTGTACTTACAGAGACTGGCATAGCCAATATTTTTTTACTTTTGCTTTTGGAAAAATACAATGAATCTTATATGCAGAGTACAGTATGGTACATAAATAAAATTATAAATATAATGGCAAACAAAGTCTGATTATCATTAAAATAAACAAAAATGAAAATGGAAAAATTAAAATTTGTGCTGGGTATGGACAAGGGAAGAGGGGATAAAGTTTCACATAACAATATAGTCCTTGTAGCCTTTGAGGGACTTCAAGCCTTTCTTGAGCTGCTTGACTAGGTCCATAGGCTAGACGAGAATGGAGATGTCTCGCCCTGCTGCATTCAGACGGCTTGCTATCTCTGTGTGCTTAAAGAAAAGATTAAGAGGCCTGTGGGGGAGGCCAAGGATGAGATTGAGGGATGGAGTGGAGAGTTATATGAGAGAGGGGGGTGTGAGCTGGGAGCAGGGCGGTGAAATGGCGGGGGACAGCGACATGGAGGTGATTTGTTCGTGGCCACCCCTCATGGGATTAAGGTGTCTGACAATAGATAGATAGATAAAGGGTAGAATGATTTATTTGTATCATCCTGTTATTTTGCAGATTGGGTTTGAAATTGTGTGTGTTGAAGCCAAGAACACTCAAGCAAGCAGTTACTTCTCCAAGAAACAATCAGGAGCATACAGGTACAGTACAATTTTTTCCCCCCCTAAACTGCTAGAACTAGAATTAGTAGCAGAATAGCAAGGATTACCAATTCTGCACATTTGCATTAGGGAAGATCCTTTCTCTGCAACAATAAGTTAAGGTCAAGATGTATGCATTAAGGTCATCTTTAATACATTAAAGCTCATTTTTAATATATGACCTCAGAATGCTCTCTCTCTTCTTAAATCTGTAATTAAATCTGAATTAATTTTCGTGTCTACTAATGTGGCACAGTAGGTGAGGGTACTCATTATACACTCCATTGTAGTACTCCTTGTAGGTAACTAAGCTGAGTGATAAGTCAAATGATATTATCCTTGTAGGTGACTAAGCCGAATGGTAAGTGATATTTGTGGTAGGTGGGGGCACTTACTGTTGGAACTAGACAGCCACACTCACCGGCGTCACGACGTGAACTGCCAAGGCTCCCGGTTGCATACCACAGGAACCTTCCGATTACGTCATCACTCGTGACTTAGATGTGTGCGTGCGCACACACACTAACACTCTCGTCCTCTCTTCTTAATTTGACAGAAGATTCCAAGGACGAAGCTGGATGGTCTATTTGCGTTTGATACACACTATGTATCCAATACATAGACTTTTGTTTAATTACTATCAAGACCCAGTCTGTGACCACATACAGATATGTGATGTCTCTTAAAGTATTCTAAACTTTCTAGTCTCGGCTGACTGCTGCACGCAGTCGCTCGGTCGAGGCACCTTTCTTGGTGAGACAATCAGCCAGTTGTTGTGATGTATCCACCCAGGATACCTCATCAATCTCCCCCCGCTCCAACATGTCCCGCAACACAGCAATATCAATGCGCAATCTCCTGTCTTCTACGCTCTTACAGGAGTAATCCACCAGACTCTTGTTGTCGACGAAACACTTTATTTTGATCTTTCCACATCCAGAAACCTCACGCAATATGTTGGAGAGATATACAGCAGTTTCAGCACATTCAAGCAGCGCCAACGCCTCAGCAGATAAGGTAGATTTGACGACCCTCCTGATCTTCCTTGTCTGCCAAAATATAGGACATCTTGCCTCACTAGCATCTCATAGGAAGATCACAAAACTTCCCTGAGATCCATTGCCTACAAGGTTGGCAAATGAGGCATCCGAAAAGCACTCTATATGACAGTCCTCGATCGGCCCCATTCTTGGAATGTATAGCTTCATGTTGTCAGTCTTTACCCTTGAGATCACCTTATTGAGACTAAGCAAATCCGCTATGGTAGCTCGGTTGCTATTCACGCTCAACTCACACACATCAAAGGCAATATCTGGCCGAGTGTATGTGGCAATCCAATTGAGTTGCCCAATTAATGCTCGGTACTCCATTTTCTCAGACTCGGACAGCTCCCCTGATTTTACTGCTGCACGATGTTTACTCAGCATGACTGGTTTCAGGGATGAAGCATACTGGAATTGGTCGAGCGTTATGCTGCCATCGATGTTGGAGATGACATTGAGACCAACGTATTTGAAGGCTTTTGATTCTGAACTGCCGATGAGGAATATTTGACTCAACTGATTTATCATTTGCTGTTCAAACTCATGTGTACCAGCCCAAAGGAAGTCGTCGACGCAGATGCATACAATGCCTTCGACTTTGCCACCATTGCTCCAAGAGAACAGCGCTGAATCCAGTGATGATACTTTAGCTCCGAGACTCAACAACTGATCTTTTACGCGCAGATACCAATCCCTAGCAGCATCACAAAGGCCGTAAACAGTTCTTTAGCCATTTGCATATTCAGGCGGAGGACGTAAATGAACAACTCTCTCAATGTCGTTACCTTGCAGGTAGGCAGCTTTCACGTCCATAGTGTGACAATCCCACTGGTTGGTGGAGGCCAAAGAAAGTGCCAAACGCACTGCTTCCTTTGAACAAGTAGGGGAGTCTTTTCGGAGATCCACTGTGTCTTCCTCATATCCTCTGGCGACTAAGCGGGCCTTAACAATAGGCTTTCCATTTTTCAGTTTTTCTGTCACAACCCATCGAACCGTTATGGCACCTTGCCCAACATCATCTACTTCCTCATACACATCATGATTCTGCCAATTTGTAATTTCATTTTCCTTAGCACATAATACGGCTTCAGAGTTGAAAAGAACAAGCATTTCTGTGTCATCATCAACCACTTCCCATTCGCTAAGATCCTTCTCCAAATCTATCCAATCAATGCTGCCATCAGAGTCCCTCTTCAAATTATAGCAGTGTTTGTACATTCCAGTGGCTTTACCTGCCCGACTTATAATCCTTCCAGACACCAACTCTCCACTTTCTGAATGTATTCCCTTTATACGTTGACCAACAGAAACTTTGGGAAGCTGATTAATCGGAACAGAAACTGTGGGAGGCTCATCGATTGGGACCACACCATCTTCCGACTCGTCATCTGGTGGATAGTCATTCAACACTTGCGTAGGATCGTCATTAGGCTTCTCCTGGACAACATTTTTCTTCTCATCACTGCTGATGTCACTTTCAACTGTAGTATCTTGCTCTGGCACTCACGCTAGACGACATACGTGCACTCACACATATTCACCGCCGTGTCTCACCAGAATTTGTTTCCCATCTCTGCCTATTACAATTCCAGGACCGTGCCACTCATGACTGTTATTTCTTTTGTAGAAGACTTCATCTTCATTCTGGATGTCGTTTAGGTCACTCGAACGTACGTTGTGCCGCAGAGCCCTAGCCAAGCGTTCATCTGATTCGGTCTTTATAAACTCTTGTCTAGCTAAATGAAGAGCGTTCAAGTTGTCTCTCACAATTTTCGATGGTGATGAAGGTTCCAAAGCTGGAGGATCATTTGCGTACACATTAGGCAGACTAGGGTTTTGACCAAAAACAAGTTGGTTAGGAGAAAAGCCTGAGTAGTTGGTGAGAGCATTTCTTGCCGATACTGCCCATGCCAAGGCCACATCCAATTCACACTGGCTATCAGCCATTACCTTCCTAACAATGTCACCGATGACTGCATTTTGACGCTCACGGACTCCGTTGCTCCAAGGACTCTCTGCAGACGTTGTCGTGATCTTGATATTGAAGGCCTCTCCCAATGCTCGCATTTCCGCATTATTGAATTCACAGCCATTGTCTGTAAGAATTTTTCTAGGTGTGCCAAACACAACATTCCAGCTCCGAAATATTCCTTTGATAATGGTGGGCGCACACTTATCTGCGATTACTATTGCATTACAATACCTGGTCGCCAAATCAACAAGGACTAAGAAATAATGCTTTCCCCAAGCTTTTAAATCCATTGCTATGGCTTCATTAAACTTAGACGCCATGGGCAAACTGACTACGGGTCGGGGCTTGGCTTTCTTAAATCTGCAACAGACTGTACAAGCATCAGATACAGCCTTGACATCCTGTTCCAGTTTTGAACTTTTAATTCCAGCATCTGTGATCAGTTTAATTAGTTTTGCCGATGTAGGGTGTCCAAATTGCCTGTGAAGCTTCAAAGCGGTTTTTTCTACGTCACCCCCACGAGTTGCCAACATGATTGTTTCACAAAATTTACGATCTAGTCATAAGGAAATTGGAAGTAAGTAATGGCCTGAAGATGAGGACTTTAAATCAATGATAGTTCCACAAATTTTGACCTGGTCAGTTCCAAGGTTAATCAACATTTTTGCTTTTTTCATGGAACGTCTACTCAACAGCAAGGGAATATTGCAGTCCACAACATCAGTCACGATGGTAGCACGCATGTTTCCAATGTAGCAGGGCAGAGTAACACGTTTGAGGGAAGAAACTGTGACACCATCAGCAAAGGTAAACACTGAGGATGACGCTTCTTCTCTTACAGCATCACGTTCATAATCAGTGAGCTCACTTAGATAGCAGTTGATCCATTCAACTCCACATACAGTTGTAGAACACCCTGTGTCTAAAAGAGCACATCCCTTAGATTCTTCTACTAGAGTCTGTGACTTACCTCTACTAGCGGCATCATCCGCATAGCTCATAAACATCGACAGATGCACTGTTTCAGAATTCTCTTCTCAGCTGCCGCCGTTTTCGTATGCATCCGGACAGTCACGTGCCCAATGAAATCTAGAATCACATACGAAACACCTCGATACCTTTCCGTCAGGCCCAAGTGGGTTCTGCCTCCTGCCGGTGGATGAGCGTTGGGGAATTCTAGCAGATACAGTTGAAAATCGGCCACTACCCCGACGTCGATCACGTTTTGCACCACCCCGCAACATTCTCCGTCCTCGTCGAGTACCTCTAGCATAAAGCGTTTCATCACCCTCAACTTCATCACTCCAAAATACTGGTTCATCTTTCACCTCCCTGGCAGACACCGATGCCTCGTTCTGCCTGCCAATTTCACCAGCAAAAATACGATTCAGGGCAGATTTCATATTTTCGTATGTCACCTCAGTTATCGCGGACATCACTAGTTATCGTTCACTGTCTGAAAGTTTGCATGCAGCTAAGAGCATAAAAGGCATCACAGAATTTGGCAGTTCCATGTCCTGCTTGGTAAATTTAAAGTAAACATGCTCAAATTCTGTCACGAACTCCCGAATGTTCATATCACTGGCTCTTCTGAAGTTATACAGCTCATAAAACGCTGCAAACTGTCAACGTCCTTTGTCCACAAGAAACAAACCGTCTAATTTTTTTCAGCAGGGTCTGAACACCATCCTTCTGCTTCAGAACATCTGTTTCAATCTGCGAAGACGCCACCCTCGCTCTCCCAGACAATGACAGATGAATAGCTAAAGCTTGTTTTTCTGCCGCTAGGTCCGTCAGTTCACACCAAATGCCAATATCTTTTTTCCAGCTCTCATATGTGGAATCATTTCCCAGTTTTGGAGGCCACTTGGTCGAACACAACGCCATTCTCGAACTACGCTCTGCTACCAGTGTTGGAACTAGACAGCCACACTCACCGGCATCACGACATGAACTGCCAAGGCTCCTGGTTGCATACCACAGGAACTTTCCGATGACGTCATCACTCGTGACTTAGATGTGTGCGTTCGCACACACACTAACACTTACCATCCACTCACTTGATGTAGTGCTGCTCTCAGGTTTCTGCCCTTTACTTTCCTCCATCCTTCTTTCCCTCCACCCTCTTCTGTCTTTCTTTCCTTCATTCTTTCCTCGTGCTTCTGCCTGCGAGTGACTCTGCACTCCCTCATCTGTCTTTCTTTCCTTCATTCTTTCCTCTTCCCTCTGCCTGCGGGTGACTCTACACTGAGTGACAAACCAAATGGTTTCCTATACACCAGGAAATCATTTACTATGCTGGGTGGTAAACATATAACCAAATTTTGGCACCTGGTGATTTAATGGGTAATTACGGCACTCCAGTCAGATTGGGCTGATGAAGGTTTATATCCAAGGGGTGGTTGGGGTTTATTGCTCATGTAATTCCACTCAGGGATGGGTGAAGCTGGTCACTTTCATCTTAAATGTCAGGACCAACTTGCCTAGTCCCGGGCTTCTATGCTCCTTATGGGGCAACATAAGATTGGATGATGGATGGTAAGTCAAATGGTTTCCTGTAACTGAGGAAGCCACATACTAAATTGGCTGGCATCCATATAACCAGTTGGATGCATGATTGTCTAGTGGACTAAGGCATTCCAGGTAGATGTGACCCATGAAGGTTTATATCAAGGGAGTGTTTGGGGTTTATTGCTCACATAACCATATGCGAGGATGAGCAGCAAGTCACCCTTATCTATTGTCAGGAGTGGGTTGTTTAGCCCGAAGCCTTTGCATTTCTGAGGAGACAATAAAGGATTGAATGGTACAATTGGTACATGACAAATGGCATTAGCCTGATGCCGCACAAAAGAAGTTCCTCAGGATACAGCTTGTGAGATGTGGGGTATTATTAAAAATTTTTTCTGTTAAATGTTATAATACTCACGTTTTCATTCCTAGTAGGTTCTTGAGCATTTTAAGGAAAAATTGAGAAACCCCCCAGATAATTTAAGCCCTCATAATGTAACTTGGGAGTGATAGCTCTTTGATGGGACAGTTAAGGGATCTTTCATGAGACAACAAATGGCCTGGCCATGAGTGCTAAGTGTGAATGATTAACACTACAATATGTTTGACTGGCACAAGGGTATTGGTGATGGGGGAGACTCACTACACAAGGGCACCCCCAGTATTCCTGTAGGGATGTTACAACCCAGAGAAAATTACATGTAGTCTGTCATTTTATAAATGTAAGTACAGTAGTTAAAACTAAGAGAGCTTTGCATTATACGAGTATGAACACTGACACAGTCATATGGTGCTAGAGGACCCTGAGAGCTCAAAGGGCCAGGGAAGCATGGCCGGAAATATCTATCTGTGTGTAGGCCACACCATGCGTTTAACAGGCAGTGAGTGTAGGATGTGGCCCGTGGTGTGGGGAATTAATACAACTCTGACACAGTTAATAGTAGTCCTAAGCTGCCTGCATCAACAATGAACAAAAATGAGAGATTGTAGGTGGGGGCGCTCACAATCCGCTCACTCAGTGTAGTGTAGTGCTGCTCTCGGGTGTCTGCCCTTTCCTCTCCTCCCTCCTTTCCTTCCTTCCTTCCTCTTTTGTCTTTCTTTCCTTCATTCTTTCCTCGTCCTTCTGCCCACGGGTGACTGTATACTGAGTGACAAGCCAAAGGGTTTCCTGTACACCAGGAAACCATTTACTACGCTGGGTGGTAACCATATAACCAAACTATGGCGCCCGGTGGTTTAGTGGGTAATTGCGACACACCAGTCGGATTGAGCCAGTGAAGTTTTCTATGCAGGGGGTGGTTGGGGTTATTGCTCACGTAATGCCACTCAGGGATGAGTGAGGCTGGTCACTCTCATCTTAAATGTCAGGACCAACTTGCCTAGCCCCGGGCTTCTATGCTCCTTGTGGGGCAATGTAGGATTGGATGACGGACGGACTGACGGAAAAAAAGGGAGGGGTGGGGGGAGCATTGGTTCTCTTGTAAACCCACATTTTCTTTGCACATGCCTTGAAATCTTAATGGAGGTTTCAGTAAATTTTGAATTCTTGTGAAGTAACAGTACCTCTCTTATTCATCTGAATCCCTTGCTCCTACTATTACAGTGGAAGTGCATAAGGTTTAAGCCCTCCTCCTGAGTGCCGACATGACCTTTGGAGTAAATATAAAGTGATTTAAAATAAAAATATGGAGGAAAATGTCTTAACAATATACATGAATGCTGATGGAAATTAAACGATGCATTGGTGCTTACCCAAATCTGATATACTGTAATCTCAGAGGTCTTTTTAAAATAATCCATTTTAGCTCATACCATCTTCAGTCCAAGGATATCTTTTCATGATATTCTTCTATCTATCTATCTATCTATCAATTGCCAGACGCCTCAATCCCGAACGGGGTGGCCACAAACAAATCGCCTCCATGTCACTGTCCCCTGCCATTTCACTACCACGCTCCCAACTCACACCCCCTTCTCTCATATACCTCTCCACTCCATCCCTCCATCTCATCCTCGGCCTCCCCCTCCCTCTCGCCCCCTCCACCTCACTCACATACATTCTCCTCGTCAATCTTTCACTCTCCATCCTCTCCACATGCCCAAACCACCTTAACGTGTTTCTCCTAACGCTTCCCATCACTGCCAGATTATTTTATTGGGGTCAGAAACAGTTTCTATTTTTACTCCCTTCACTCCACAGGTCAGGATTTGTAGTAATGGAGACAGTTGACTTGGTTTCTGGGGTGTACAATGTCATCCCCAGTACCTTCTACCCCAACACTGAGGCTCCTTACTTCCTTAACTTCTACTCATCGTCACCCATCAAGGTCAACCAGCTCAAGTAGAGCTTCAATGCAATCCATCCTGCAAGAGATCCGTAACTGTATTAGCATCACCAAACGTAAAACAACAGTTATAAGCACACCCAATTCCTGCAATTTTTTCCAATTTAAACATCATACACAGTAATTTTGACATAATATACAGATGGCTCAGTGTATTATTATCTGGACATAAAAGTCCCTGAGCTCTTCAGCTGGCTAGCCGACACATTCAAACATTCGGTATCATGGCCGCTGGGCTCGAGCTGTGAGCGGGAAGTAGGTCGTAACCCACAACCAGAGCTAAAATATCCGTCCGCTCCTGTACTGAATGGTCAAAGTTGCGTGCTCGTCCAGTCACTCCCAACGAACGTCCATCACCCGAGTTATACAACTGTAACTCACAAGTGGTGTAGAAACATCCGTACGCATCGCCACCGAATGTCCAAAGTCGCACAGCTACCAGGCTAAGAAAAAAATATCTTTAAGTTTCAACATGCCCCCTGGGAATTGGTTATATTGGTATGAATTATATACCTCCATCTTCACAGGTGTTCATACTGTGAGGTAAGCAAATAAAAACTATGATCTAACTGATAAAAACACACAAAACTGATGAGTGAAAGTACAAAAAAACATTGAGAATAAACTTGTTGGAGAGTAAAAAATACCTTCAAATAACTTCCCAACATCCTGTTGCAAAATTTTGCCCGCGCCATGCAAGAACTATGCATATGTCTAAATGTAGAATTTCATGAGCTTTCTCGTGGTCATTTCAGAATTTCGATATGACCAGTAGTATTCAAATAAATCACAAAAAACTATAAAAAAACTCGCACACAGATGGTAGGTGACACAATGGTGGGGGAGGACTGAGGGAGAGGTAGGGTGGAGAGCCAGCCAGTTGTGAGCATGGGGAGGGAGGAAAGCCAGCTAGATGTGAGCATGGGGAGGGATGGAGGAGGGACTTGGGGGGGGGGGGGGGAGGGGAGAGATGGAGGAGGGACTTGGGGGGGGAGGGGAAGTGGGGGATGCCATGGGACTTTCACCGTTCGGTGAGGAGGTGGACAGGTGCTTTTGCTCTGCTGGTGGGTTAGGTCCTGTGTCACTTCTCCAAGGGCAGTATGTCCCTATGGATCTGGACAGCCAGGGAACTTTCACTGTTCGGTAAGGACCCGTACAGCCATTCTCTCTCACCTTGTGGTTTATGTCTGTTTTCCTTGCTTGCTGCGGGTATGTTTCCGTTGATTGGGGTGGCTGGGTGCTTTCTACCATACGTTAGGGATCCATACAGCCATTCTCGCTCACCTTGTGGGTTAGGGTCTATTACCCGCGCTTGGACACAGAAGCCAGTGAGCCACGGAATAAATTTTTATTACTTTGTCAGCAGCCAGCTGGCTGCTGAAGTCAGAGCTTTTATGAACGGTTATGGACAAATGCTGTAAATCCAGTTATGATATAATACTGTAAAGACAAGGCCAGTTGAATGGATACAGACTGTATAGATAATTACTGTGTGTATGTATATGCTGTATATATATAT
>JAGKTI010001713.1:16748-27968 GCA_018397915.1 Birgus latro
TTTTTGAAGGCTCCATCATGCTTGCATGCGTCGGCCTCGGTCACCTAATGGCGGCTCTCCACGCTGCTCTATCCCTGGCAGCCTCCCTGTTCAGTCCCTTAACCCTTAAGTCACACTTAATGACCTCGTCCCATGTCTTTCTCGGTCTACCCTTCCCAGCCCCTCCCCCAATATTAACACCTCTTACCCTCTGTACCCAATTATCATCTCCCATCCTCTCCACATGTCCAAACCACCTCAGCCTACATCTCCTCATCACAACACCGATACACTCCAGTCCCATCCTACCTCTCAACTCTTCCATTGTAAACCCAGCCCCCCCAGGCCTTGCACGCAGGGACGCACTGCACATCCACCTAATCATTGTCATTTCTGTATGTTTAAGCCTGCGAATATCCTCTTCCTTTACTGCCCAGGTCTCACTACCAAACAGCATCACACTCCTAACACATGCTGCATACAAAGACCCCTTAGCACGTAAGGAGAGTCCTCTCAATGCCAGGAGAGGCAACAGCTCCTTGAACTTCTTCCAACCACTTCTCACCCTAGCAACCGAGCTAACTCCAGCCCCACCTCCGGCACATAACATGTCTCCCAAATAACGAAACTCCTCCACACACTCAAGAGACTCACCTGCAAGTTCAACCCTCTCATGCCTAACAATCTTCACTTGCTCTCCCCGACATGCCGCACACATGTAATCAGCATCATCTCGCAGTCTACCTCTAATACCACTACATCTCTTGTGCACCCATTTATCACAAACACTACACAAGATGGAATTACTTCCCACACCCTTGTGGCAAACTGCACATGGCCACTCTCCCTCTCCTCTGATTGTACCGCCGCCGACCCTAGATATCATCACTTTTGTTTTATCTGCATTTACCCTTAAGCCCTTGTACCCCATACCATCTCTCCACTTCTTAATTCTTTCCTCTGCCTCCTTTTCATTCTCTGCAATCAACACCAAATCATCAGCATACAACATCTTCCACGGGAGTCCATCTCTGAAGTCACGTGAGAGGGCTTCAAGCACCATGATAAACAACAAGGGACTCAAAACTGACCCCTGATGCACACCAACATTCACGGAAAACTCATCACTCAAAGCTTCATTTACTCTCACCTGGGTGCGAGCACCCGTGTACATGGCCATAACCACCCTAACCAGCCATTCTTCCAACCCTAGCTTTCTCATTGCCCACTTCACCACCTCTCTAGGGACTATGTCAAAGGCCTTTTCCAAATCAACAAAAACAAAATACAATTCCCTTTTCTTTCCAATGTATTTTTCCTGAAGCTGTCGAACAATGAATATGGCATCAGTGGTCCCCCTGCCTGGCATAAACCCAAACTGCATCTCATCGATATTCACTCTTTCTCTAATCATACCTTCTAGAACTCTCTCCATTACTTTCATTATCTGATCTAGGAGCTTTATTCCTCTGTAATTTCCCCTTTGCAGGGCATCACCCTTTCCTTTGTACACATTTACAATTACACTCTTTAGCCAATCATCTGGGACAACACTCTTATATATAATCATATTTATCAGGTCAGTGACTAACCTCACCCCAGTATCTCCTGAGGCCTTCAACATTTCGGCAGTCAACCCAGACACACCTGCCGCCTTCCCCACCTGCATCCTCCCTATTGCCTGACTCACAGTAGCAGCGTCAATCAAAGGCCAAGGGCCAAACACTGGATCAGCAGGCTCCAAACCTTCTCTATCCCAATCAAACTCCTCATTCAACAATCAGCTATAATGCTCTCTTCATGCATCTTTAATATCCTCACTGTTCACCACTACCCTTCCATCATCATTCTTCACACACTGCTCACCTACAATGCCCTGATTATCCCTCTTCACCTGATTTGCCACCCTAAAAATCATATTTTTCCTTTCTCCATGATTTAGATTATCAAGTAAAAGTCTCTGTGACTCAGACTTCGCCTTGTATACCTCTCTTCTAGCCCTGCGCTTGGCAGCCAAGTACTCCTCCGTTACCACCATTCTTCCATTCCCGGAATAGCCTTCTTTTCTCCTTAACTGCAGCTTCCACACCCTCATCCCACCACCAAGTTACTTTATGTCTTGGTGGGCCTCTTGTCCAACCATATATTGCATCGGTAACTCTCTAGAGGTTGTTCTTAAGGGCTCTATACTGTTCATTAACGCCTCTATCTACGGCTTCCTGTTCAGCCACCACTCTCCTCATCTCACTATAAAAGGCATCCCTTACTGATTGGTTTCCCAGCTTCCATATTTTCCTCCTAGGTACATATGTCATCCTTCTCATCACTCGTTCCTTAAGCACCATGTCACAAATCAACAGTTTGTGCTGCTGCACACACTCCTCGCTTCCTGTAACTTTAACATCCCTCACTAACCTCCTATCAACCCTCCTGACCAGAAAATAATCTATCTGACTACTGTTTCCCCCGGACTCGTACTTAATCAACCGGCTGATTCTTTTCCTAAAATGTGTGTTGCACACAATCATGTGCATAGCATCCCCAAACTCGAGTATTCTTTCCCCTTCCACATTCCTCACACCATATGCATATCCTCCATGGACTTCTTCATAACCTTGAGCTGCTTCACCCACATGACCATTTAAATCCCCTCCCAGAACCACTGCCTCATCATCACCCATACCACTCACTACACGTATTAAATCATCCCAAAATCTATCCTTCTCTGCGTCATCCAATCCTACCTGTGGAGCATATGCCGATATAACTGAAATAATTTTCTGCCCAATCAAAATTTTCACTACTAATATCCTATCACTTAATCTCATAACATTCATGACATATTCCACCCATTTCTCTGCAACCAACACACCCACACCCCCATATCCGTCAATTTCCCCCCTGCCAAAACAGCTTATAGTAGCAATCCTTCCCAACAATCTTTCTGGCTGATCCACCCCTCTACCGGACTTCCTGCAAGCATGCCACATCCACCCACCTCTTACTGAATGCCTCAGCGACTTCCCCTGCTCTTCCTCTCAAACTTCCCACATTCCACGAACCCACCCTAAACCCCCTGGGTGATTTGCTGTCCTCAGGCTTGCTTTGGTGCTTGTTTTTGTAGTTCATAGTCGGTAAGATAAAGGGGGGTAAACATTCCAAAGGCCCGACCCATTGCACAGACCCAGGGCAAAGTTTTCTGGCCGCATGCCCTTCCTGGCGTCAACCCCTGTAACGTAGTGGGATACGCTGTGTAATATGTAAAGCGAATGTGGTGTTGTGCATAGGACAGTTAGAGGAAATGCTGGTCTACTCTCCATGTTACTGTCACACTGAGAAGGTCAGCAAAGGGGGATGGTTAGGTAACTAGAGAAACAGGCGCTCCAGCTCTCCCTATCACCAGCATTCCCATTCCCCTCGGGAGTACTACCCTGTTCGGCCCATGCTACAGCCTCCTCCTACAATCCTGCTTGTGACAAAGAATGTGGCTGCTGTTATGCAAGACTTAGATGTGACGGGAGAGGAGGATGAAGGAGGAGAAGTGGACAGAGAGGAAGTGGAGTTGCTGGAGCCTGAATTTGACTTTGAGGGCTTCGGCTCAGGTGATAGGGCTTCCCCAGAGAGGCCCATGTCACCTGGTAACTAGCCCATCCACTCTCAACACACCTTCACGTGCCACACATGCCAATGTTTACTTTATTTCTAGTAAGGATTTTTTGTGTTGCAGCTCTTTATAACAGTTCTTATGTCATTTCAGGTACATGTTTATTGTGTTATGCTGTATAAGCAACCAGTAAACACTTCACATTTAATTTTGGGTAGAGCCTGTTTGGTGTTATAGTACTTTATGATAGGGTAGGTAGCTGTCCCACTGGAACGCCCATCTATATTTCCCATTGATTCTTAACTTAACACTTCGACATTTCACGTTTTGCGGCGTTTTTGTGGAACATTAAAACAGAAAAAAATGAGGAGTTATGTATTTGGTTTTACTAGCATTAAATGAGACAAGGTTGTTTTGTCCTCATTCACTGATCATAGATAAGTCTTGATTTATGGAGATGGATGTACTGAGTTGAGAATTAGAGATATCAGACTTTGTAAATGGGTGTCTGAGTGTGAATGAACTATGAAGTGTTGAGTCATCTGCATATGAATGGATGGGATTTTGGATGATAGATAAGAGAACATTAATATGAACCAGGAACTTGGTTGGCACCAGAACTGATCCTTGTGGCACGCCAGTGTTTATTGAGTGGAAATTGGAATATACATCATCTACTTTTAATTTTATTTTTCTGTCACTGAGATATGAGGCAAGCAGAGGAATGAAAGACGTTAGTCCATTACAAGGGAGTTTGGACAGCAGGTAATGGTGCCATACTCTGTCGAAAGCTTTAGAAATATCAAGGGCTGTTGCATGAGTTTCTTCATATAGGTCGACTGATTGATGGATGGTATGAGTCTGGAGATTAAGTATGTCAGTGGTGGATCTTTCATGGCGAAAACCATATTGTCTATAACCAATTAAGTTGTTGGATTCAAGGTGTTTAACTATGTGCTTATTTATTAAAATTTCAAGTACTTTACCAAGAGAAGATGTGACAGCTATTGGTCTGTAATCAGAGGGGTCAGAGGAACTTCCTTTCTTTGGAATTGGGTGGATATTGGCTTCTTTCCATGAATTAGGGAATGAAGAAGTTCGTTTGCATATTCTGAATAATTTAGCAAGAACAGGGGCAAGTTCTGGGGAACACTTTTTCAAAACAATTGGGAGAATTCCATTTGGGCCTGGAGCTTTGTTGGTAGGTAAATTGTCTAAGATGGATTTTATGTATCTTGTCTGCATTTTAAGTGAAACAATTTCGGGAGAGTCAAGTTCTAGTACTGGGACGTTCTGGCTGACTTCCTTAACGGTAGAATTTCTGGCAAATGTACTGGCAAAGATATCTGCTTTTCTATGTGGGTCATTTGTAATGTTGGCATCTGAAGATTTTAGTGGGGGAATGGATGATAACTTGTTAAAGTTATTATTGAAAGAATCAAGAGTTGACCAGAATATTCTATTGTCATTAGGGTTGTTTAGTAGCTTTGATGCTTGATTATGAAGAAAGTTTGATTTAGCGAGATTTATTACAGCATTTGCATGGTTTCTAGCAATTTTAAATTGACTGAGTGATTCAGATGTTTTTTATTTTAAGTAATTGTTATATGCTAATGACTTTTGGGCTGTTGCTCTTGCACAGTTATCAAACCATTTTGTAGAGTTCGATCTTTTAGTGAACTGTTGACTTGATATGACTAAATCCATGCCAGCTACACTCAACCCCCTGCTATCGCACCTAATTGGTTACAGTAAACAAGCGTGATAGCTGATTTTGCGATAGTTGAACTGAAGAATCAGTGGGAAAATTTCTAATTGGTTTTTCGGTGGCCCATTTCCCTACCTTTTAACCACTTTATGCCTACGATTTCCAGCCAGTCTCTCCCCCAACATGAAATAAAGCATTACAGTAAAACCTCGATGTAACGGACTTCAATAGACCGGAATTCGCTTTTATTGGACTGGAGGAGCTACCGGACTAAATTCCTATATATCGGAAAAAGTCCGATAAAGCCAGAAGCAGTCTGGACTGCCTGACCACTTCAGCTATGTTCACCACTATCTATCTATCTATTGCCAGACACCATAATCCCATAAGGGGTGGCCATTTGACTTTGAGTTATTTGTTTTACAGGGAGGGGCACTAACCCTCCACCAACCCACTTGCTGACACGTAGGGAGCATGTATGGTTTGGTTATATGGTTACCACCCAGCATTGTAAATGGTTTCCTGGCTTACAGGAAACCATTTGGCTTGTCACTCAGTGTAAAGCCACCTGTAAAGGAAAGAAAAGCAATAAGAAGTGACAGGAAAGATGGGAGAAATAGGAAGAGAGGAGGGAAAAAGGATGATAAAGGCTAAGGAAGAAGTAGGTAGCACTACATCAAGTGAGTGGATGATGGTCGCCACCACCTACCACTTATGTTCACCACAATAAGGTAAATAAAAGACATGTTCATCAGTGTACAGCACAGTATTATTATACCATTTGATTAATATAGTGAAGGTATAACATAGTACAGTACTGCAATGGTAGTGAAAACAGTTTAAAAACCAGTCGTGCAATCTGGACTAATGTCTGATATATCGGAAAAAGTCCACATTAGCAGGGGAAAGTCTGGATGTTGCTTTTATCGGAATTTCGCATTTTCCGGAATGGTTAAGGCCCCAATTAGTCCGTTATAGTGAGGTCTTACTGTATTATATTAATAATAACATTATTATCAATAAATAAACAACATACAAGACCATCAAACTTTCTTTTATAAGGATTAAGGAAGGTTTGGGTGGTTTGAAGGGTCCTGAGGCTTGGGGGTGGCTTAATTCCTGCCATCACTAAACAGGAAAAAAGTGCCTGTCTTCGACAGATAATTTAATTTGAGAGCTCAGAGTTGGTCAACTTCTTCATCTCATTGAATGGTCTCTTTGTCAGCAAAACAACAGGAATAATGCCAACATCAGTTTTACTCAGTGCTATAAGGATGAGAAGTAGTGAAATAGAGAGAAATAAAAAGGTAAGTAAACAAATGGTGTGGATGTATCATCAACGTCTTGGGACTGAATGTTATTCTTTTTTTCTTTAGTTATCGATGGGCTTTATTCATTATTCATTTCATATATCGTGATGGAATTAGAAGAAATTACTTATTTAGGATATATGCAACGATGTTTTAATGCGAAATGTTAGAGCAACATGGCAGAAGATTGTATATACAGGCATTATGTCGGGATGGAGCTTGGGTGTAGGTCCAGTGCTTAGGTGCTGACGAAAATAATCTGTGATTCGACGCTGGTGTAAGGCATTCATGTAGGCATGGTACTTGTCCTCATAACCTTCAAGGGCTTTATTAATGGAGGATATTAAAGATGCATGGAGAGAGCATTATAGCCAGTTGTTGAATGAGGAGTTTGACTGGGATAGGGAAGGTTTGGAGCCAGCAGATCCAGTGTTTGGCCCTTGGCCTTTGATTAGTGCTGCTACTGCGGCAGGATGCGGGTGGGGAAGGCGGCAGGTGTGTCTGGGTTGACTGCTGAAATGTTGAAGGCCTCAGGAGATACTGGGGTGAGGTTAGTCACTAACCTGATAAATATGATTATATATGAGTGTGTTGTCCCAGATGATTGGCTGAAGAGTGTAATTGTAAATGTGTACAAAGGGAAGGGTGATGCCCTAGAAAGGGGAAATTACAGAGGTATAAAGCTATTAGATCAGATAATGAAAGTAATGGAGAGAGTTCTAGTAGGTATGATTAGAGAAAGAGTGAATATTGATAAGATGCAGTTTGGGTTTATGCCAGGCATGGGGACCACTGATGCCCTATTCATTGTTCGACAGCTTCAGGGAAAAAAAAAAGGAAAGAAAAGGGAATTGTTTTGTTTCTGTTGATATGGAAAAGGCTTTTGACAGAGTCCCCAGAGAGGTGGTGAAGTGGGCAATGAGAAAGCTAGGGTTGGAAGAGTGGCTGGTTAGGGTGGTTATGGCCATGTACGTAGGTGCTCGCACCCAGGTAAGAGTGAATGGAGTGTTGAGTGATGAGTTTCTGTGAATGTTGGTGTGCATCAGGGGTCAGTTTTGACGCCCTTATTGTTTATCATGGTACTTGAAGCCCTCTCACGTGACTTCAGAGATGAACTCCCGTGGGAGATGTTGTATGCTGATGATTTGGTGTTGATTGCAGAGAATGAAAAGAAGGCGGAGGAAAGATTTAAGAAATGGAGAGATGGTATGGGGCACAAGGGCTTAAGGGTAAATGCAGATAAAACAAAAGTGATGATATCTAGGGTTGGTGGCAGTACAGTCAGAGGAGAGGGAGAGTGGCCATGTGCAGTTTGCCACAAAGGTGTGGGAAGTAATTCCATCTTGTGCAGTGTTTGTGATAAATGGGTGCACAAGAGATGTAGTGGTATTAGAGGTAGACTGCAAGATAATGCTGATTTTATGTGTGCGGCGAGTCAGGGAGAGCAGGTGGAGATTGTTAGGCGTGAAAGGATTGAACTTTCTGGTGAGTCTCTTGAGTGTGTGGAAGAGTTTTGTTATTTGGGAGAC
The DNA here is from genome assembly GCA_018397915.1 of Birgus latro. Lineage (NCBI taxonomy): Eukaryota > Metazoa > Arthropoda > Malacostraca > Decapoda > Coenobitidae > Birgus > Birgus latro. The sequence goes on from JAGKTI010001713.1 coordinate 24,879, forward strand.
ATGTTATGTGCCAGAGGTGGGGCTGGAGCTAGCTCAGTTGCTAGGGTGAGAAGTGGTTGGAAGAAGTTCAGGGAGCTGTTGCCTCTCCTGACATTGAGAGGACTCTCCTTATGTGCTAAAGAGTCTTTGTATGCAGCATGTGTTAGGAGTGTGATGCTGTATGGTAGTGAGACCTGGCCAGTAAAGGAAGAGGATATTCGCAGGCTTAAATGTACAGAAATGACGATGATTAGGTCGATGTGCAGTGCGTCCCTGCTTGCAAGGCCTGGGGGGAGCTGGGTTTACAATGGAAGAGTTGAGAGGTAGGATGGGACTGGAGTGTATTGGTGTTGTGATGAGGAGAATTAGGCTGAAGTGGTCTGGACATGTGGAGAGGATGGGGGATGATAAATGGGTACAGAGGGTGAGAAGTGTTAATATTGGGGAAGGGGCTGGGAGGGGTAGACCGAGAAAGACATGGGACGAGGTCATTAAGTTTGACCTCAGGGTTAAGGGATTGAACAGCGAGGCTGCCAAGGATCAAGCAGCATGGAGAGCCCCCATTAGGTGACCAAGGCCGACACATGCAAGCATGTTGGAGCCTTCAAAAACGATAACGATATGCACTGTCCACTGTTGATAGTGGTATCTTGCTCTAGAATGTGACGTATCTGGCCACTCAACTCAATCAAAGTCTTGAAATCGCACCAATCTGGTGCAGCATTCATAACCCGGGCGCTTCAAACTTGATTCTTGATAGAGTTCTTGGGGTGCATGATAGCAGATAAACGCGATAGCTGAACGTGTAATAGCAGGGGGTTAAGTGTAGTATTAAATCACTATTGTGGGACTGGGAAGAACTGTCATCACTAGAGAATAAAGACTGCCACCTAATGTTTCGTTTCATTTTTGAAGGCTCCAACATGCTTGCATGCGTCGGCCTTGGTCACCTAATGGCGGCTCTCCACGTTGCTCGATCCTTGGCAGCCTCCCTGTTCAGTCCCTTAACCCTTAAGTCACACTTAATGGCCTCGTCCCATGTCTTTCTCGGTCTACCCCTCCCAACCCCTCCCCCAATATTTACACCTCTCACCCTCTGTACCCAATTATCATCCCCGATCCTCTTCACATGTCCAAACCACCTCAGCCTACATCTCCTCATCACAACACCAATACACTCCAGTCCCATCCTACCTCTCAACTCTTCCATCGTAAACCCGGCCCCTCCAGGCCTTGCACGCAGGGACGCACTGCACATCCACCTAATCATTGTCATTTCTGTACATTTAAACCTGCGAATATCATCTTCCTTTACTGCCCAGGTCTCACTACCAAACAGCATCACACTCCTAACACATGCTGCATACAAAGACCCCTTAGCATGTAAGGAGAGTCCTCTCAATGTCAGGAGAGGCAACAGCTCCCTGAACTTCTTCCAACCACTTCTCGCTCTAGCAACCGAGCTAACTCCAGCTCCACCTCCAGCACATAACATGTCTCCCAAATAACGAAACTCCTCCACACACTCAAGAGACTCACCTGCAGGTTCAACCCTCTCACGCCTAACAATCTCCACCTGCTCTCCCCGACACGCCGCACACATGAAATCAGCATCATCTCGCAGTCTACCTCTAATACCACTACATCTCTTGTGCACCCACTTATCACAAACAGTACACAAGATGGAACTGCTTCCCACACCCTTGTGGCAAACTGCACATGGCCACTCTCCCTCTTCTCTGACTGTACCGCCACCAACCCTAGATATCATCACTTTTGTTTTATCTGCATTTACCCTTAAGCCCTTGTACCCCATACCATCTCTCCACTTCTTAAATCTTTCCTCCGCCTCCTTTTCATTCTCCGCAATCAACACCAAATCATCAGCATACAACATCTCCCATGGGAGTCCATCTTGAAGTCACGTGAGAGGGCTTCAAGCACCTTGATAAACAGCAAAGGCTGAAAACCGACCCTTGATGGACACCAACATTCACGTAAAACTCATCACTCAAAGCTCCACTCACTCTTACCTGGGTGCGAGCACCCATGTACATGGCCATAACCACCCTAACCAGCCACTCTTCCAACCCTAGCCTTCTCATTGCCCACTTCACCACCTCTCTAGGGACTCTGTCAAAGGCCATTTCCAAATCAACAAAAACAAAATACAATTCCCTTTTCTTTCCAGTGTATTTTTCCTGACGCTGTCGAACAATGAATATGGCGTCAGTGGTCCCCCTGCCTGGCATAAACCCAAACTGCATCTCATCGATATTCACTCTTTCTCTAATCATACCTTCTAGAACTCTCTCCATTTCTTTCATTATCTGATCTAAGAGCTTTATACCTCTGTAATAGTTGGAGAAGAACAAGGAGGTTTTAGGAAGGGAAGAGGTTGTGTAGACCAGATATTCATTCTTAGATCCGTAGTGGAAAAGTTTCTAGAGAAGGGCAAGAAGTTGTATGCAGCCTTCATGGATCTGGAGAAAGCATATGACAGGGTGGATAGACAAGGTTTGTGGAAGGTATTAAGAATATATGGAGTGGATGGGAAGTTGTTGAAGGCAGTGAAGAGTATGTATGAGGGTGCTAAGGTTGCAGTGCGTGTGGATGGCAAACTGAGTGAATCTTTCCATTTGAAGGTTGGATTGAAACAAGGATGTGTCATGTCTCCATGGTTGTTCAATCTGTATATGGATGGGGTTATAAAAGAGATACAAGGTCGGGCAGTGGATGAGTAAGGATGGTAGTCTGGAGGGTGAAGTGCTCGAAAGGGTACAGCAGGGAAGGAAGGTTGCTGGTTCGTTGAAAGCAGTGATAAGAAACAGGGAGGTGAGCATGGAAGTGAAAAAGTTGTTACATGACAGTATTGTGATACCAACTCTAACATATGGAAGTGAAGCTTGGACCCTGTTGGAGGGACAGAAGTCAAGAGTGAGAGCAGTGGAAATGAGTTATTTGAGAGGAGCATGTGGAGTCACATGGAGAGACAGACTAACAAATGAGGAAGTGAAGGAGCGTTGTGGTGTGCTTGAGGACGTGATGGGAAGCGTTAGGAGAAACACGTTAAGGTGGTTTGGGCATGTGGAGAGGATGGAGAGTGAAAGA
>JAGKTI010001713.1:28261-45958 GCA_018397915.1 Birgus latro
GAGAGGGAGGGGGAGGCCGAGGATGAGATGGAGGGATGGAGTGGAGAGGTATATGAGAGAGGGGGGTGTGAGTTGGGAGCGTGGTAGTGAAATGGCAGGGGACAGAGTGACATGGAGGCGATTTGTTTGTGGCCACCCCGTTCGGGATTGAGGCGTCTGGCAATAGATAGATGATAGATAGAATTTCCCCTTTCCAGGGCATCACCCTTTCCCTTGTACACATTTACAATTACACTCTTCAGCCAATCATCTGGGACATCACACTCATAGATAATCCTATTTATCAGGTCAGCGACTAACCTCACCCCATTATCTCCTGAGGCCTTCAACATTTCGGCAGTCATCCCAGACACACCTTCTGCCTTCCCCACCTGCATCCTGCCTATTGCCTCACTCACAGTAGCAGCGTCAATCAAAGGCCAAGGGCCAAACACTGGATCAGTGGGCTCCAAACCTTCTCTATCCCAATCAAACTCCTCATTCAACAATCGGCTATAATGCTCTCTCCATGCATCTTTAATATCCTCACTGCTCACCACCACCCTTCCATCATCATTCTTCACACACTTCTCACCTACAATGTCCCGATTATCCCTCTTCACCTGATTTACCACCCTAAAAATCATATTTTTCCGTTCTCCATGATTTAGATTATCAAGTAAAAGTCTCTGTGACTCAGACTTCGCCCTGTATACCTCTCTTCTATCCCTGCGCTTGGCAGCCAAGTACTTCTCCCTGTTACCACCATTCTTCCATTCCCGGAAAAGCCTTCTTTTCTCCTTAACTGCAGCTTCTACACCCTCATCCCATCACCAAGTTACTTTATGTCTTGGTGGGCCTCTTGTCCAACCACATATTGTATCGGTAACTCTCAGCAAGATAATTTCTAAATCCATCCCAGTTTGCCTTATCAAAGTGCCATCAGGTCACCTTGACAGGTTCATAATGAGGAGGTTTAGGGGGCTAACTAATGAGACTTTGATGAGATTGTGGTCAGAGGATCCATGTCGTGACAGTACCTCTATCCTGTATTGATATGGACCAGTGGACCAAGGGGTGATAGCCACATTCAAGATGCACTGCCTGCAACATACAGTGGAGCACCTGGTGAAAGCAAGTAATGAGAGGGGGACTTGGTCAGTGCCTTCTGGAAGAAGCACAACATCAAGAATGTCAAAAGACACTATTACTGTGGTGGGGAAAGAGGTTAATGAGAGTACCCAGAATGCAGTGTGGCATAAGATGTGGCCTGAGTGCATCCACTTGTTTCCTGGATTTCCTCCTGTCGAGCAGAGCTGAAAGGACATCACTGACCTCTCCCATGAGGTGGAGTTCTAGGAGGTGCATGAGGAAGAAATTCAGGAAGTGCTCGACAGCCACACTGAAAATACAGTACTTCCAACTAGAAACTGGGAGCAAATGAACACAAGGGAAGGAAGGTGTTGAAGAGGAGGAAGAACTGGTGCTTGGATCTGAAGAGTCTTAAGGAGGTTTTAGGATTTATGGACCAAGCCCCCTCATGCATTCAGGAAAAGATCCAGACCATGCCTGGAGTGATGCAGTGTGCTCTGCAGTTAAGATGGAGTTGCGTATGTACCTCGAGTAACTTGCACACAAATGAGCAGCAAGGCAAACGATGATAACATCATTCTTCTCACCCAAGACCACCAGCATGCAGGAAGAACTGACACCTTTCACCAGCAGAATGTGGATTTACCTTCCTGACTCAACCTTCCTTCATTTTATCAGGTTCCTTCTCCTCCTCCTCAGTGCCAGGCTTCCCCTCATGCTTCCTGGCTCCTTCACAGCATCACTCTCCTGCCGCCTCACTGCATCGCTCTCCCACTGCCTCACCACTTTGCTTTCCCCATTGTTCATCACCTGCACCTGACAGTGTCAAGTGAGTGTCCAGGGGTACCAGCTGTCCCCCAGCTCCAGGGGAGATCCATGGTGATGACTCAGACCAAGAAAGAACCCATGTGAGTTAGAACTTTGTTTGTAGATTTTTTTCTTAGATGGGTTGCCTTTTACCAAAAACATATCCCCATTGAACCCATATTATAATCACATTCGATATGTTAAATCGCTATGCGTTGGGCTATTATCTTATCAAATTCCATTGTATAGCAAGGCCAACTGTATTTTTCTGTCTTGATATAATTTGAAACTGCAAAAAGCTTCTGAATGTCCTTTTTACTGTACATGTGAAGTTGTTTGGCTTCAAGGTTGATTGAAACAGGTTGTTACCATACACAGACAAGTTGGGGGAGGCGGTGGCTCAGTCGGTAGAGAGGTGGCCTGCATTCCTAACGGACCCAGGTTCAAATCCCTACTGGGGCAGGGAACAGTTTAAGGATTTGAATTTCATTAAATCAGGCTTTTCTGATCTACCAGAAGACCCGCCGACATTTCGTAAAAATGCCTTGCTAATACCAATACACCAATCCAGTATGAGACAGTCCTGGCACCGAAGTGGTGACATGTAGAGGTGTATGGTATTCAGGAGGACTGCTGGGCCTTGATAGCAGGCTGTGAAGCCTATTTCCAGAGTCGGACACATTAGCCCTTAAACTGTGGGGTTTTCAGAGGCGCGCCGTGCCCATCCCGCAGGGATATTCGCGCTTCGACTGACTTTTTAAAAATATTTGCCAAAAGTCAGTTATTAGCCCTAGAATATTATACTGTAATTACATGTGCATATGGCACATACCTTCTGCTTTCTCCTGGGATGTTTCTTTAGCACTCTTCGACTACCGTAGGACTTGTGGAGACTTCTGAAGTTGGGTAACTATGTCTCCACTTTACACTTCCCGACTTCCCATAATATGGATACCACTGCCAGATATTAACACTAGAAGCACTATTCAATGATTTCCAAGTAGTTTGGAATCCATACTCCCAAAAAAAAAAAAACACTGCGAAAGCAATGTAAAATACGAGCGCATATGAGCCTCCCACTCGCGCTAATTCGCTTCTGGTATTCTGTCATTTCGTACTCATATACACACTCACACTTTATTATTTCTAGTACTTTATTACACTTATATATATCTACAGTCCTTTACCACTTCCCACACGATGTTTAGTAGGGGTAGAGGTCACAGGGCCTTTTATAATGGGCGCAAAAAGGGCAGAAATGGAGGGGCGCGACTGCGACGTGATTTCACTGGGAAGGACGACGAACTGAATGTACAGTACGTATCTCGGTAGCCAAGAGTTGAAAATGTCAGCTGGTAATGTATATGCTAAGAAATAAGTTGTAGGAAATCTAGACAATACATAATAAATTAGGTAGTTCCAGGTGAATAAAAATATCATTCAAGCTTCTCCCTTCCTTTCTTATATACATTTATATTACGAGAGTAGCTCATACGGCATATTTCACGGGAAAAAAAAGCAGGGGAAATTAGCGAGCGAGTGCAGGTTTGATGTTGCCAAGTGATAATTAGCCAATTCCAGGTGTATGGCACTATCAATTACCTTATTTTTATATATATATATATTATTTTGTATAAGAATAGGCCATAGGGCTCATTTCAGTGGATGAAAACAGTGGAAAAATCCGGGGAAGATTTACTTAGCACAGAGCAGCTGAGCAGACGAGACAAGAGGGTAATGGAGGGGAGGTAGGGAGGGGAGTCTAGAATGGGGGAAAATGGCTAAATTGTCAACAATGGATGGGAGTCTATCTATCTATCTATCGCCAGACGCCTCAATCCCGAACGGGGTGGCCACAAACAAATCGCCTCCGTGTCACTCTGTCCCCTGCCATTTCACTACCACGCTCCCAACTCACACCCCCCTCTCATATACCTCTCCACTCCATCCCTCCATCTCATCCTCGGCCTCCCCCTCCCTCTCGCCCCCTCCACCTCACTCACATACACTCTCCTTGTCAATCTTTCACTCTCCATCCTATCCACATGCCCAAACCACCTTAACGTGTTTCTCCTAACGCTTCCCATCACGTCCTCAACCACACCACAACGTTCCTTCACTTCCTCATTTGTTAGTCTGTCTCTCCATGTGACTCCACATACTCCTATCAAATAACTCATTTCCACTGCTCTCACTCTTGACTTCTGTCCTTCCAACAGGGTCCAAGCTTCACTTCCATATGTCAGAGTTGGTATCAATACTGTCATGTAACAACTTTTTCACTTCCATGCTCCCTGTTTCTTATCACTGCTTTCAACGAACCAGCAACCTTCCTCCCCTGCTGTACCGTTTCGAGCACTTCACCCTCCAGAGTACCATCCTTACTCATCACACTGCCCAAGTACTTAAATTCACTCACATTCTCCATTTCCTTCCCATCCAATCTCACTGTACACTCACTGACTTCACTTCTCTCGAAGACCATCACTTTACTCTTCCCCACATTCACCTTTAGATTCCGTTTCATACACACTCTCCCAAACTCATCTACCAAGCCTTGCAGCTCCCCTTCGTCTTCACTCAACAACACAGTATCATCTGCAAACAACAGTACAGGGAGTTTCCAAGCACTGCCCTCTCTCGCTAGGGCCGCTCCAATATCCACTGCCCAACCTTGTATCTCTTTTACAACCCCATCCATATACAGATTGAACAACCATGGAGACATGACTCATCCTTGTTTCAATCTAACCTTCAAATGGAAAGATTCACTCAGTTTGCCATTCACACGCACTGCAGCCTTAGCACCTTCATACATACTCTTCACTGCCTTCAACAACTTCCCATCCACTCCATATATTCTTAATACCTTCCACAAACCTTGTCTATCCACCCTGTCATATGCTTTCTCCAGATCCATGAAGGCTGCATACAACTTCTTGCCCTTCTCTAGAAACTTTTCCACTACGGATCTAAGAATGAATATCTGGTCTACACAACCTCTTCCCTTCCTAAAACCTCCTTGTTCTTCTCCAACTAATTCCTCAGTAATTTCCCTAACTCTGTCAATAAGTATCCTACCATATATTTTTCCTATTACACTGAGAAGGCAAATGCCCCTATGGTTACCACACACTGCTTTTTCCCCTTTTCCTTTGTACAGAGGAATAATTATACCTGACTTCCAATCCTCCGGGACTCTACCCTCCTCCCAAGCCAATCTGCACACCTTCCACATCCATTCTATTACTATCTCTCCCCCATGCTTCAGCATTTCACCACACACTCCATCAATTCCTGGGGCTTTCCCCATTTTAACTTTCTTCATTGCTTCCACCACTTCCATCCTGGTGATTTCTTCCTCTCTTCTCACAACCCTCCTTCTCCCTGCCATTCCCCAGCCACTTATACTTGCATTACTTTCATTCTCTATGTTCAACAGTTCATTAAAGTGTTCTCTCCATTTGTTTACTTTTTCTCCCGTCTCCACTAGTAAGCTACCTTTTTTATCTTTCACAGCCCCACTGACTTCGTTGGCACCCTGTCTAGCTCTCTTTACCTCCTTCCAGAACATTTTCTTACATTCCCTCCACTTTGCGCTCATATTCCTTCCAAATTCCTCGTCCACTTTCTTCTTACTCTCTCTTACTAATCTTTTCACCTCTCTCCTCCTCACTACATATAACTCTCTCGTCCGTCTTTCAGCTTCTTCGTCGCCCTTGTTCCTCATCCACTCATTATATGCTTTCTTCTTTTGTGCCACAGCCTCTCTCACCTCTTCAGTCCACCATGCTGTTCCCTGAACCCCCTTCCGTCTTTTCTTCACCCCACACACCACCTCACATGCTGCACAGATTTCTTCTGTGAATACCTTGCACACACCCTCCACGTCCCTCATCTGCTCCAATCTATATTTACCCAATCGCTCCTCCACTTCCCTTCTATATTCAGCCTTTATTCCATCCTCTTGTAACTTTTCTACCCTCCTTGTAACAAATACTTCCTCCTGTCTTTCCCTTCTTCTCTTCCTACATCTTGTTTGGATTCTGATTCTGGCCACCACCAAGTGGTGGTCAGAAAGTCCACTCCCCCAACCTCTATATACTCTTGCATCCATTATACATCTTCTCATCCTTTCATCCACACACATATAGTCAATCATTGCCTTCCATTCATTCACTCCCCCATCCTCTCTTCTCACCACTCGCCATGTATACCTATGGATCATTTTGTGCCGGAAGAGGGTATTAACTACCACCAACCCCTTCCCAGCACAAATGTCCACTAAAGCACTGCCATTCTCATCCATCTCTGCAGGCACACCCCACTCACCAACCACTCCATCCACCTTCTCATTCCCTACTTTTCCATTCATATCTCCAATCAGAAACACTCTCTCATTCCTTTCAAACTTTTCCAAGCAGGCTTCCACATTTGTCCAAAACTCTTCTCTCACTGATGACATTAGCATCTCTGTCTATTGTTGGACATTGGCAGTGCTGATAGATGATACAAGTCACCACCTGAAAGCCCGGGCAAATTTTAAAAAACACAGAGTCACAGAAGTGACGCCCCACGGTATGATCCATTGCACCCGACAGTCACGAAAGTGACGACCCGTGGTTTAAGGGTTAACCCCTTAACCCGTCACGTCCCGACCGATTTCCAACCTCCGATACCCCCCAGTCCTGAGCATTTTGGGATTTTTTTTTTTTTGGCTCAAACCTTCGCTTTTGGTGAGAAACATTGAAAATTCATAGAGAAATCACCTTCCTGAGGCTATAAATGGTGATACAGGTGATGAGTCAGCCTTACATTTTCCATGTTTCTCAGGGTACCTGGCTAAAGAAAACTTTAAATTTACGTATTTATTTATGTACAGTAAACCTTCCATAAGTCAAACTTTTAGAAGATGGAATCTTCGGTTAGCCGAACTCAGGCCGAGGCCACGTTTGAAAGTAGGCCAAAATGCGAAAGTAGGGGGAGAAATGGCGCCTGGCAGACACGTGGCACCAGTCTGCTTCTTGCTTTTGGAGACGGTAGTTGTGCCATTCTTATTGTCATCTAGTGCTGAGCAGTGCTCTCCTTTTGCCTTCTGCCTTGCCATGGAAGGTTCAAAGCTTAAAAGAAGTGATACTGGCACCTCTAGTCGTAAAGGAATGAAGCTAAAAAAAAAAAAATGTGCGCATGTGACTTAGTGTAGTGATCATGATTAAAGTTCAGTACTATTATTTCTGAAAGTGTTACATTGCAGTCTATTACAGTGATTACATTTAAGTTTAGTTCTTAATATACAGTAAACCCTTGCTAAGCCGAACTATATGGGGCTCTACCCTGGTCCGAGTTACCGAATTTTCCGGCTTACCGAATTTTCACCCCAAAAAATTGCTAAATTACCGAATTTTCACCCCCCAAAATTGCTAAGATAATACCTGTTACCTGTCTTTTCAACATACATTAAAGAAGCATATGTATATAAATAAGTTATGACAAAAAACAATTTAGTGCATTTAATATACATTTAATTGGTAGAAAAACATTCACAGAGGCAGTCAGACCCATATGCAGCGTGTGTTGGAGATGGATTTTCACCCCCCAAATTGCAAAAATAATACTTATTACTTGTCTTTTCAACACTAAAGTAAAGAAGCATATACAGTGTATAAATGAATAAAGAAAGACAAAAAAGAAACAATTCAGTGCACCTAATCTACCCCTCGTTTGAGGCACTACAGGTCCATCGGCAGCTTGTGTTGGAAACGGAGGTGGTGAATGTGGCTGAGTTCACAATTTAACATAACAGTACCCAGTATTTATTTCACTGAACATTAAGAACTAATTAAGTCACTAATAAACTTAAATGTAATCACTATAATAGACTGCAATGTAACACCTGCAGTAATAAAAGTACTGTACTGAACTTTAATCATGATCACGTAACACTAAGTCAAACGCACACTTTTTTTTTCATTTAGTCAAATTACATTTTTCATAAACACACACACCGACACTACTCAGTGTCTGTGCCAACACTGTTTGAAGTGCTGGCTATCTGAGGATCTGAAGGAGCAGAATCACTGCTGTAATCAAGGGGTGGGAGAGGCCGACGTCTTGGCATAGGCTTAAAGAAGTCATGAATTTTCAGCTGTTTCTGCTTCGAATACTGGCGATGAATAACCAAGCTTCGCAAGTCCCTTACATGCATATAAAAAATTTGTGCTTCATTATCATCAACATAATCCAGCCAAGATATGACAACATCCATTGCTTTACGAACTTGGGATAATGTGTATGGAATCTCGCGTCCAACATCAGTGTTCTCTTCCTCGTCATCATCATCATCATCATCGTCATCTTTCTTCCTAGCCACGGACTCAGCAATTTCTTTTTCTGTGTGGTAATGATATCCTGGATCATCTGCATCCATTTCAAGCCACTGGATGACACCTTCTTCATTAACATTCTTCTCACTGACTTTTTGCATAACTTCAAGATAATCTGAGACTTCAAAACCAGTGAAATCATTCACAATATCTGTATTCTCCAATAATTTCTTCCAACCATTGGCCAAAGTTAAAACTGAAACTTGATTCCAAGCATCATGAAGGTTGAAAATTGCATTACGAAGATTATAATTTTTCAATTTTTCCAGTGTGCGCACTCCACGTCTGTCCTCCTCTGCATCCTCCTCCGTCTCCAACACTTCAAAACAGTCTTGCATCAGTTTCCTGCGGTAATGTCGCTTGCAGCATTCAATGATGCCCTGATCCAAAGGCTGAATTAGCGATGTAGTATTAGGTGGTAGGAACAGTACTTTAATCCTACCATCCTTTGAGCAGAGATCAGTGGCACTAGGATGTGAAGGTGCATTGTCCAATAAAATAACTGCCTTTACATCGACTTGTGGGATTTTCTGCCTTTCAGTCTGATCACGGTAAATCTCCTGACATGCGTGCTGGTGGAACCACTTGGAGATTAAATCTTGCGTGAACCATGCAGTTTTATTTCCAGTGTAATGAACAGGTAATTTATTCATAAAATTCTTAAGGCACCTAGGCTTCATTGCTTTACCAACAACCATTGGCTTTAAACGGTGAGTGCCATCTCCATTTGCACAGAAAAGTACAGAAATTCTGTCTTTGGAAACTTTACGGCCAGGTGTGCTGCCGTCAACCTTGGATGCTAGAGTATTCGAGGGTGGTGCTCGCCAGAACAAACCGGTTTCATCTGCATTGTAAATCTGGCTTAAGAGCAAACCAGATTCTTTCACAAAATTCACAAATTTCCTTCGAAATGGATCAACACTGCTTGAATCTGCACTTATACTTTCTCCCACTAGTTTACAGTTACTGATGCTATGGCGAGACTGGAAATGAAACAGCCAACCTCCACTAGCCTTGAAATCACTTATTCCAAGATGTGTTGCTAGGCGTGAAGCTGCACTTTGAATGTCTATCCCCCTAACGCCAACTCCTGCCGACCGCTGCTGTTTGTACCACTTGAATACTGCCTTATCCAAATCTTCAAATTTGGAGAGTGTCATTCTTTTCTTAGGACATTTTTCATCCTTGATATTTTCCATGCTCCTGGCATATTCACGAATTTTATCCTTGGCCTTCCTGATATCGTAGAAAGTAGTCTTCTTTATCTGAAATTCTTCACATACCATCTGCATCGAAATGCCACTCTCGATTCGGTCAAGTATTTTCAGCTTTTCTGAGATCGGTAATGTCTTTAGCTTCATTCTCTTATGACTAGAGGTGCCAGCATCACTTCTTTTACGCTTTGAACCTTCCATGGCAAGGCAGAAGGAAAAAAGACAGTGCTTCCAGGACTAGATGACAGTAAAAATGGTGCAACTACCACCTCCGATGGTAAGCAGCAGACTGGCGCCATGCATTCGCTTCGCGCCATTTCTCCCCCTACCTCCGCATTTTCGGCCTACTTTCATACGTGGTCTTGGCCTGAGTTATGCTTTGAACCTTCCATGGCAAGGCAGAAGGAAAAAAGAGAGCGCTTCTCAGGACTAGATGACAGTAAAAATGGTGCAACTACCATCTCCGATGGTAGTTGCATGTCTTCCCATACCTCCACATTTTCGGCTTACTTTCATAAGTGGTCTCGGCCTGAGTTCGGCTAACTGAAGATTCCGGCTTCTAAAAGTTCGGCTTAGCAAGGGTTTACTGTAGAGTGAAATAAATACAGGGTACTGTATAGAATTTACGTTTAAGTGTGAACTCACCCACCTTCACTACCTCCGTCTCTAAAACAAAACAAACTGCCGACGAATCTACTGCCTCTAACGAAAGGTGTTACACTGCAGTCTATTACAGTGATTACATTTAAGTTTAGTTCTTAATGTAGAGTGAAATAAATACTGGGTACTGTTTAGAATTTACGTTAAAGTGTGAACTCAACCACCTCCACCACCTCCGTCTCCAAAACAAAACAACTGCCGACAGATCTACTGCCTCTAACGAAAGGCAAATTACAGTATGTGTACTGAATTCTTTCTTTTTTGTCTTTCTTTATTAATTTATACACTGTATATGCTCCTTTACTTTAGTGTCAAGAAGACAAGTAATAAGTATTGTATTTGGAATTTTGGGGGGTGAAAATCCATCTCCAACACACGCTGCCGACAATATGTACTGCCTCTGTGAATGATTTTCTACCAATTAACCACTTCAGTACTGTGACGTCTATTTCTACTTTATTTACGCTTCCTCCAGCCGATTTTATGGCACTCAGAACTGGACTCATTCTGAAGGGGCTAATGAATGCTGTACCAACCCCTTGCCCTTCCACAGATCCAACCAACACTGACTAAAATTGTCTGGTGGCAGCAAGAACAAAATGAAAATACACCCAGCACTGAATGGGTTAAATGTATATTAAATGCACTAAATTGTTTTTTGTCATAACTTATTTAATTATATATGCTTCTTTAATTTAGTGTTGAAAGGACAAGTAATAGGTATTGTTAAAGGACAAGTAATAGGTATTGTTTTAGCAATTTTTGGGGGTGAAAATTCGGTAATTTAGCAATTTTGGGGGGGTGAAAATTCGGTAATTTAGCAATTTTGGGGGGTGAAAATTCGGTAAGACGGAAAACTCGGTAATTCGAACCAGGGTAGAGCCCCATATAGTTCGGCTTATGAAGGGTTTACTGTATTTGGTACAAATTTATGTGTAGTACAAGACTATATTGGTTTTCACACATTTATATAGACAATAGAAGCATTGTTCAGCCACCAAACACATCCACATATGGCACCTTCCTTTATGACATTACCACCTCATCACTTCTGTTTGTTTCCTTTTCTAGATTCTTCATTTCTTTGTCCTCCACCTCAGGAATCACTTTCACTGTGATTTTTGTCATTGGAGAGACCGTGGGGCAACGTACCTTTACTGGCCAGGTTACTCCTAACAGGTGAATTGCCCAGTGTGAGGGGGAGGGGGGAGTGGGGAGGGGGGAGGGGGGAGGGGGGGTAAGTGGAGCCAGGCAGTATCTCCGCTTGACAGCAGGTAGAGGAAGGTCTCCCTCATATGCCTACCAAAAATCACCCATGAAACTTGAAAATTGTGCAAATTATGACCCTTGCAATTGCGTGATGTACCCGTACATCGATGGGTGTAGCTGTGACAAAACGTTGTGACATACCCATACGTCGTTGGGAATTCTCGGGTTAAGCGCAGGGTTGTCGGATGCGGTCCTTGCGCGTGATATTCATGCTCCGACTGACTTTTTAAAAATATTTGCCAAAAATCAGTTATTAGCCCTAGAATATTATAATTACATTTGCATATAGCACATACCTTCAGCTTTCTCCCGGGATGTTTGTTAAGCCATCATCGACTGCTGTAGGACTTGTGGAGACTTATGAAGTTGGGTAACAAAGTCTCCACTTTACACTTTCCGACATCCCGTAATATGATTACCATAGCCTGATATTATCACTAGAAACACTGTTCAGTGATTTGCAAGTAGTTTGAAATCCATACTCAAAAAAAAAAAAAAACACTGTGAAAGCAATGTAAATTACGAGTGCATACGGGCCTCCCACCCACGCTCATTCGCTGCTGGTATTCTGTCATTTATTATTCATAAACACACTCACACTTTATATTCCTAGTACTTTATCACACTTGTATACAGTATGTTTACAGTATTTATCGATAAGTTTCCTTCAGTAATTGTAGTTTATTTTCACTCCAGGCATTGACTGTCTCATTCAGTAAACTACGTAGAGAGCAAAGCTTTCACTTTCACTGTCATTACTTCAAGTATCAGTCACTATCCATCATTATCGTTGATAATTCAGCCAGTCCACGTCCACAGCAGAGTCACTTAGTCCTTTACCGCTTCCCACACGATGTTTAGTTGGGGTAGAGGTCACAGGGCCCTTTGCAATGGGCGCAGAAGGGGCGGAAATGGAGGGGTGCAGGTGCGACATGATTCCACCTTGAAGGATGACACTGAGCTGAATGGTGTAGTGTATATGGACAGCCAAGGATTGACAACGTCAGCTGCTAATTTATATGCTATGAAATAATTTGTAGGAAATCTAGGCAATACATAATAAATTAGATAGTTCCAGGTGAATGTAAATATCACTCAGGCTTCTCCCTTCCTTGCTTATATATATTTATATTACAAGAATAGGGCATACGGCATATTTCAAGGGGAAATAAGCAGGGAAAATTAGCGAACGAGTGCACGTAGGATGTTGCCAGGTGAAAATTAGCCAATTCCAGTTGTATGGCACTATCAATTACCTTATTTTTTTTATATATATATATTATTTTGTATAAGAATAGGGCATAGGGCTCATTTCAATGGATGAAATCAGTGGATAAATCCGGGGAAGATTTGCATAGCGCAGCGCTGCTGAGCAGATGACATGAGAGGGTAATGGAGGGGAGGTAGGGAGAGGAGTCGAGAATGGGGGAAAAATGGCTAAATTGTCAACAATGGATGGGAGTACTGATGATATTAGCAGCTCTGACTATTGTTGGACATTGGCAGTACTGATAGATGATACAAGTCACCACTTTGAAAGCCCGGGCGAATTCAAAACAACACAGAATTACAAAAGTGACGCCCTGTGGTATGATCCATTGCGCCTGAGCGTCACGACAGTGCCGATCCGCGGTAAAAAAAAAAAAAAAACACTTCAAAGGCAATTTCTTCTGCTGTGGTATGGTAGTGCAAAAGTTTGAGGTCTCACAAGATTGGAGGGCTTCCTCAAGTCAAAATTGTCACTAGTGAATAGTGAATAGTACTTTGGTGGTAGGTGGTGGCAACTATCATCCACTCACTTGATGTAGTGCTGCCTGCTTCTTCCTTAGCCTTTATTATTCTTTTTTTGTGCCTGCCCTCCTCTCTTCCTATTTCTCCCATCTTTCCTGTCACTTTTTGTTGCCTTTCTTTCCTCTACAGTTGGTTTTACTTTGAGTGACAAGTCAATGGTTTCCTGTAAGCCAACAAATCATTTACAACGCTGGGTGGTAACCATATAACCAAACCATACGTGCTCCCTATGTGTCAACAAGTGGGTTGGTGGAGGGTTAGTGCCCCTCCCAGTAAAACAAATAACTCAACGTCAAATGGCCACCCCGTACGGGATTATGGCATCTGGCAATAAATAGATAGATAAAATAGTACTTAGTAAATGGTAGCTTGAATCATATGTGCTGTCTGTATGAACCTTATTTCCTAAAAACATTTCTTAGCCATTGGTAGTTTATTTCTGCAGTCAGTTTGAAATTCTGAAGAGGATGATTACACCGTGGTTGTTTGAGTGTTGGTTAATCTCTCCCAAAAGATATCTTTTGCATTTTTGTGTACACACCATCCCAAATAAATGCTAATCTGTGATGGACAATGACTTACTTAGGTGAAGTCATGTTGTAACATGATAGATTGATTGGTTTATTCTTTTTCAGCCAGAGCAGTGGACAACATATTATGATGAGCCTACCTTTGATGATGAGTTGGAAGATGATTTTGAGTCTGAGGAAGATTTTGATGACGAAACATACAGTCGTAAGGGGAGTAAGCGGAAAAAAGCTTCAGTTGGTAGAAAACCCAAGGTATGTGTCTTGCTTTAGATCTTTTGGTTATTCCTAACAACTGGTGTTCAGGTGCTGCTTCTTGAAATAATGCCTATTAAGTGCATTCATACACAGTACATTATTGGGGTATATGAGTTATCATGGAATTTGCTTAATTTATATTTATTTAAGCTTCTACCAGTGCACTTACTAATAGCTTGTTGACAGTACAGTAGTTGGCAAGAATAACATTTTCCAGTTAATATTGTACTCTGATTAATAACTTACAAGCTATTAATACTATTGATATTTCTTCTGCGGCATTCTTATTCAGCCCTGCTGCTTATGGTGTTCTTTCTTGGTGAATTAAATTCCTTGTAGGCCAAACTACTGTAATAGTAATATGTACATATTTTTATATTTCTTTTTCATTTTTAACACAATACTCTGAAGTAAGGAAGAAAGTTCGGTGTTTCAATTTGCAGTCAGTATTGGATACAGTCTGGCATTAGCTGGAAGTTATGTTGTTACACATTTAGATGAAAGAAATTTCTGAAAATTGGGTTTTGGTGTACAGAAAGTAGTCATCATCATCATCTTCCAATCCTGTGTTGCCCCATGAGGACCATAGGAGCCTGGGGCTAGGCAAGTTGGTCCCGGCATTTAAGATGAGAGTGATCAGCCTTATACATCCCTGAGTGGCATTATGTGAGCTGTAAACCTGAACCATCCCTTGGATATAAACCTGTACAGGCTCAATCCAACTGGAGTGCCTTAATTGCCCACTAAACCACCAGGCACCATAATTTGGTTATATGGTTACCACCCAGCATAGTAAATGTTTCCTGGTGTACAGGAAACCATTTGGCTTGTCAGTGACCCGTAGACAGAAGGAAGAGGAAAGAATGATGGAAAGAAAGACAGAAGAGGAAGGGGGGAAAGGAGGAAGGAAGAGAGGAAAGGGCAGTCACCTGAGAGCAGTACTACATCGAGTGAGTAGATGGTGAGTACCCCCACCTACCATTAACAGAAAGTAGTAGCTTTGATATTTGACTTCAGAAATATAGCCTGTTTTTGATTAACCTGAAAGTTGATGGAATGGCCTTTATTCCACATGCATTGTGAAGCACCTTTTTTTTTAATGAAGCTGAGAATTTTGAAGACTTGACTGATGAGCGGATGAATGTATTCCTCAATCTGTTTGACTTTATTGACAGTTCTCATGCTTTTACAATTTCCTATTCTAGTTTCTGGATCATTCCCACCCATTGTATTAGTAAAAAATATGGCAGGGTAGATGGGGGTGCCTATCATTCACTCACTCAGTGTAGGGATGCCTTATGGTCTGTACACTGAGTGACAAGCCAAATGGTTTTCTGTACCCAGGAAACCATTTACTACGCTGGATGGTAACCATATAACCGGAGTTTTGGGTGGGCTTAAGTGTTCCTCAGATTCCTCCATCTAAAATCACTTAATCATGTCAAATGTTTTGGAGAGTCAGGGCCCAATACCTGTCCAGGGTCCCAACCAACTGGGCAGATTCGCATGGCCATGTGGAATATGAGAGGTGTGAATGAGGAGAGCAAGAAGGTGAAATTGGTGAATGTGTTCAAGAGTTTGTATGAAACAAAGATAAGAGAGTGTGAAGTGGAGGAGTGGGAGGCTTTAACCCTTACACCGCGGTGTTGTCGGAGGTTCGCCGTGCCATTCCCGCTGGGATATTCGCGCCCCGACTGACTTTTTAAAAATATTTGCCAAAAATCAGTTATTAGTCCTAGAATATTATAATTACATATGCTTATGGCACATACCTTCAGCTTTCTCCTGGGTTGTTTTTTTTAGCACTCGTTGACTACTTTAGGACTTGTGGAGACTTCTGTAATTGAGTAACTAAGTCTCCACTTTAAACTTCCCGACATCCCCTAATCTGAATACCACAGCCAGATATTATCACTAGAAACACTATTCAATGACTTCCATGTAGTTTGGAATCCATACTAAAAAAAAAAAAACACTGTGAAAGCAATGTAAAATACGAGCGCGTACGAGCCTCCCACTCGCGCTAATTTGCTGCTGGTATTCTGTCATTTGTTACTCATATACACACTCACACTTTATTATTTCTAGTACTTTATTGCACTTATATATATCTACAGTCCTTTACCACTTCCCACACGATGTTTAGTAGGGGTAGAGGTCACAGGGCCTTTTATAATAGACGCAAAAGCGGCAGAAATGGAGGAGCGTCATTTCACCGTGAAGGACGAGAGCAAACTGACTGTATCTCGGTAGCGAAGAGTTGAAAATGTCAGCTGCTAATGTACAGTAGGCGCGGAAAGTATTGACGCTTTTTTGCCGACGTCATTCTTTTTCGCGTTAAGTGAAGTAGGGTCAATACTACCCTCCCCTGTGATGCGAAATGAGCTGACGCTTTTTCAACGGGAGCTGGCAACCCTGCTTGATAGGTTTGGCACCACAGGAGCAGGCTCAGTAATGTTTGGGCAGCCACAGGAGGAGGATTGTCTCTGTGTGTGATGCACCACGAGGGCATGTTTTGACTCAACTAACACAGTTATTTGGTTACCTACCACATTCTCATCATGCCTAAAGTAACCACAAGCAAGGACAAACGTGTGGAAGTGATTACTTTATACAAAGCTGGCCTCAAACTCCCATTTATTGCAAATCAGATGGTGTTAGACTGAGGACAGTGCAGAGACTGGTGAAGCGGTTCAAGGACAGTGGGGACACCAATCCTTCCACTCCACTTCCCAAGCCTGGGAGACCTCGTAAGACAACCTTCAGGACCCGTCAGCTGATCTCAAGGCAAGTTAGCAAGGATCCAAGGCTAACAGCACGGGATTTAAAAGAAAAGAACCCACAGTTGCTGGCAGATGTGTCTGTCAGAAGTGTGCAGCAGCTGTTGCATGACGATCTGGGCTACAGGAGTTTTTGTGCTCGTAAAAAACCACTGCTAACTGCACTTCAGAAGAAAAAGAGAGTAAATTTTTGTAAGAAATATCTTGCCTGGAGTGAGGAGCAATGGAAAACTGTGCTTTGGAGTGATGAGTCAACATTTACTGTCACTGGTACCCCTTCATCACGAGTGTACCGCAAACCAGGCAGTGACCCCCTGGATCCTAAGTACACTTCCAAGTTTGTTAAATACCCAGCCTCACTCATGGCTTGGGGCTGCTTTACATATTATGGTGTTGGTAGGTTGGTAATTCTACCTGCAAATGAAAAAGTGAACCAGAACAATTATTTGGAGCTCTTATGTGATGTTTTAAGTGACTCTTTTGATAAAACCAAGGCAAGAGTATTTATGCAAGATTCTGCCCCTGCACATGTTGCAAAGTCAGTGAAACAGTGGCTAACAGACTGTGAGGTTCCCTTTATTCGAGATTGGCCCGGAAACAGCCCAGATATCAATCCCATTGAGAATTTATGGGCGCACATGAAGCGGCAGCTGCGTAGTATGGACACATCATCTTTGCCTAAACTTGAGGCTGCAGCTATGGAGCAGTTTTAGTCCGTCTGTTCTGCAAAACTACGCCATCAGTCTCCCCAGACGCCTTAAGAAGATAATAAAGGTGAAGGGGAATGCCAGTAAATACTAAATTCAATGGTGAGTGTTAATTTATTTGTTTCTCCTTGCTAACCACAAGAATGTTTTCTTTTTTTAAGATGGCGTCAACACTTTCCGCGCCTACTGTATATATATATATATATATATATATATATATATATATATAT
>JAGKTI010001713.1:49796-77252 GCA_018397915.1 Birgus latro
ATAGATAGATAGATATATGTGTGTGTGTGTGTGTGTCCAACTCTGGGCATAGGCTTCACAGCCTGCTATCAAGGCCCAGCAGTCCTCCTACATACCAACACCTCTACATGTCACCACTTCGGCGCTAACACCCACCGTCCATATTGAATACATGCTAGGGCTGTTTCACAAAGGACTGGTGTATGTGTATTAGTATTAGCTGGGGTATTTTCACGACATGTCGGCGGGTCTTCTGGTAGATCAGTAAAGCCTGATTTAATGAGATTCGAATCCTTAAACTGTTTCCTGCCCCATTGAGTATTCGAACCTGGGTCCGTTGGGACTGCAAGCCACCTCTCTACCGATCGAGCCACCGCCTCCCCCTAGAGTGGGTCAGGTCATATGATTGTGGTACGTAAGATCAAGCTGAGAGGAGTGAGGTGGACCAGGAGAGAGAGCAGTAGTCAGGGAGAATGATAGAAAGTCGAGAAGCTGAGGATCAAAGAAATGGCAGATGAATACAGGACCATTGTAGGTGAGAAGTTAGAATCAGTGAATTGGAATGAAATGGATCTGGACAGCCTGTGGTGTGCATATAGGGATTGCTTAGTTAGGAATTCTAAAGCAGTGTGTGGTGTGGCAAGAGTAACATCAAAGAAGAAAGGTATGGCATTGTGGGTTGAAGAGGTTAAGAGAGCAGTAGAAGAAAAGAAAGAAGTGGCTGGAGTGGTTACTGGGCAGGGGTTCAGTTAAAACAAGAACTGAATGTACTGTATTGAGAGCAAAAAACACATAAAGAGCCTAGTGAAGAGGAAAAAGGAGGAGGTATATGATGATCTAGGATGAAAAATGAATGCATATTATTCAGAAAATAAGAAGTTATTCTGGAAAGAGGTACGAAAATGTAGAATTGACAGCGGAAAGAAATGTGAAAGTGTGATGGATGTAAGTGGTAGATTATTAACCCATGGGGATGAGATAAGGACCAGATGGAAAGAATATTTTGAAAGCCCGATGAATGAGAATAGAGAGAGCAGAACCGCTGTAAACATGATTGGTTTTGGGGGTGTGCAGAGAAGGAACGCAGTGATGGGAAACATGACACTCGCTCAAGTGAAAAATGCTGCGAAACGGCTAAAAGATTGGAAAGCAGCTGGGGTTGATGAGGTGTTTGCAGAGATGATTATGTGTAATGGAAAGAGCGGAATGAAGTGCTTGTTGGAGATATGTAAGAAGGCAAGGATGAATGAAACTTGCCAGCAGAGTGGAAGAAGGCTGTGATTGTACCCCTGTTCAAAAATAAAGGCGAGTGAGGTGAGTGCAAGAATTATCATGGTATAAGTTCATTGAGTGTGGCCGGGAAGGTATATGGAAGAACTATTATAGAGAAAGTAAGAGGGATATCAGAAGTTCTAGTGAGTGATGAACAGGGTGGCATTCGGAGTGGCAGAGGATGTGTGGATCAAATATTTGCAGTGAGACAGATAGTGGAAAAGGCTTGTGAGAAGGACTATAAGGTGTGTATTGCATTCATGGATCTGGAAAAAGCATACGACATAGTAGACAGAGAAGGATTGTGGAAGGTTTTGTGCATATACAGTGTAGATGGTAAGCTGTTAGGTACCATCAAGAGTTTTTATGATGGTAGCGAAGCATGTGTAAGGGTAAATGGGCATCTACATGAATGGCTCACCATCGTTGTCAGCATGCGACAAGGTTGTGTTATTTCCCCATGATTGTTCAATTTATATATGAATATGTATATGGATGGGGTGATGAGAGGAGTAAATCATTCATTCGTTCATCATCCAATCCTACATTGCCCCATGAGGAGCTAGGCAAGTTGGTTGTTACATTTAAGATGAGAGTAAAAACATACGTAATGGAGAGGGGGATGGCATTGGAAATGAATGGTGATGGATGGAATATCTCAAATTTATTGTATGCTGATGTTGCAGTACTACAGTAAAACCTCACTGGAATGGACTAACTGGGGCCCAAGCCATTTCAAAAAAAGTGAAACTCCGATAAACCCGACATTTGGATTTCCCCCTGCCAAGATATTTTCATACATGAAAAGCATCATGGCTACAATCCTGCTTCACCCCACCAGTTCCTTCTACAGTAGCTCGGGGCAGTATCCCACTTGTCTCTTAACTTTTCTTAAAATGCCTCTGTAAATAATTTATTGCCTAACACAGTATAATTTTAGCAAGGTTTGGACTCCATAAAGGCCATATGTAACACACACAGGAAGATATTTTCATACATGAAGAGTGTTGGCCACCATCTTACTTCACACCAGCAATTCCTTCCAACTTGTGGCAATATCTCTTGTGCCTCTTAGCATTTCTGAAATGCCACTAAAAATAATTTGCTGCATAACACAGTATAATTTTAGTAAGGCTTAGACTCTATAAAGGCCATAAGTAACACACACAAAAGATGTTTTCATTTGTGAAAAGCAACATTGCCACTATCCTGCTTCACCCTCACCAGTTCCTTCTTACTCGTGGCAGTATCCCATTTGCCTCACAACTTTTCCCAAATACCATTATAAATAATTTATTGCATAACACACTAAAATTTAACCTTGCTTGTACACAATAAAACTCATAAGTAATAAAAAAAATATATTTTCTTACATAACCATTCTGACTCACTTAGGCCCACTCTACTCTACCCCCCCACCTTGCCAAGTTTTTATCATCATTAGCACCTGATGAAGGATCCATCAGAGCAAATCCTTCAAAATTATTACCCATCATCTTCAGGGTCATCGTCAAGGAACAGTGACTCATCCTCCTGAATGTCATCACTGGCAAGAGCTGAATTATGGATGGGAACTGGAGGTGTAGCTTGTACCTTGTGTGCCTTGTGGTGCACTTAATTTTAAGCGCTTTTCAAATACTGTGCTGTACTCTTTGTATATTTCACTTATCACTCATCACCCTCGAGCGGTATATCAGGGACTTCCAGGGATGTGATGTGAGTGGGAAATGATGTGGGTCAGACCGACCAGAGCACAGGGGAACAATAATGACGCCGCCAGCCCACCACCAACCGGCGCATGAACACACAAACCGCGAGGACAATATGGCCACCTGGCCTGAGGTTAGGCAGTCTGGACCGCTTCTAGCTTTTTCGGAGTTTTTACGATATATAAGAAATAATTCCAGTGGGCTCCTTGACTCGGAAAAAAGTGAATTCCGGAGCTAGCGAAATCCGTTGTAGTGTCATACTGTACTTGCAAATACCAGACAAGAACTTGGTTGACTAGTGCAGAGTTTTGTTGATGTCTGTGAGCCTTGTGCCTTGAGAGTAAATGTAGAAAAGAGTAAAGTGATGGTTATTGAGAGGGAAGGTGACTCCCATTGTGATGTTACAGTGAATAGAGAGAGACTGGAATTAGTGATAGAGTTCAAATACCTGGGTACAGTGATAGAAAAGAGAGGAAAATGTGCAAAAGAATTGAAAAGTAGAGCGACACAAGGAAGGCTGGTGCAGTGAAGGCCTTGATAAAAAACAGAGGCTTGAGTGTTGCAGCTGCATGAGGCTTACATGAAGGAGTGAAGGCCAACTTTAGCATATGGATGTGAGACTATGGTGTGGCATGAAAATGAAAAGTCAGGAGTAAAAGCAGTGGAGATGGGACTGCTGAGGAATGTATGTGGAGTACAGAGAGTGGATAGGATATGAAGTAATGTGATCTGTGAAAGATGCAGAGTGAGAAGTCTGTGGACACCAGAATCGAAGAGAGTGTACTGAGATGGTTTGGTCATGTGGAGAGAATGGATAACAATAGAGTGGTGAAAAAGGTATATCAGAACGAATTTGAAGGAGGGAGGAGGCAAGGTAGGCCAAGGAGAAGGTAGGGCTAGGATGAATGAGTGTGAGAAGGAGAGGTCTGAAAGTCAGTGAGACTAGAGGACTGACAAAAGATTGAGCTGGCTGGATGAATATTGTGAGGAGAAGCGCATAATGGGGGATTTGGCACCCCTTTTTAACTTGACAGCGTTCATATTGACTCTTGAAGCTACAGAATGTGGTGAATGTTTTTGGCTTATCAGATAGAGCCAGGATTCCGGGGGCTTGAATGATGAGTGAATGGAAGCGTGGCCCATTGGTTTGGGCAAATTCGGGCTGTCTGGACGTTACTACTTCTCACCCTGCCCTAGGGTGGGACAGGAGGTCCAGATGATGATGATGATGATGATGGCTGGGATGATATGATGATTAACAGCATGTGTTTCATCACCATTTTCATGTACAAGTTTCACTTACTGTGATGGATTAGGTAGGGTTCAGAAACAAGATACGGCGAGCAGAAAGTAGCTTAGATAAATTTATCAACACAGCACCCAGTGAAGTTGGCCATATATTAATTTACTTGTCATTCAAGCCTGCTAAACTCTTGGCTTTATTGCACTTATTAAATTGCATCAATTGTGGTAGGTGGGGGCGCTCACCATCCACTCACTAGGGTGTCCGCCCTTTCCTCTGCTCCATCCTTCTTTCCTTCCATCCTCTTTTTCTTTCCTTCATTCTTTCCTCAGCCTTCTGCCTATGGGTAACGTTACATTCCCTCATTTGTCTTTCTTTCCTTTATTCTTTCCCCTTCCTTCTGCCTGTGGGTGGCTCTACACTGTGTGACAAGCCAAATGGTCTCCTGTACACCAGGAAACCATTTACTACGCTGGGTGGTAACCATATAACCATATTTTGGCGCCTGGTGGTTTAGTGGGTAATTACAGCGTTCCAGTCGGATTGAGCTGGTGAAGGTTTATATCCAAGGGGTGTTTGGGGATTATTGCTCACGTAATGCCACTCAGCGATGAGTGAGGCTGGTCACTGTCATCTTGAATGTCAGGACCAATTTGCCTAGCCCCAGGCTTCTGTGCTTCACATTGGACAATGTAGGATTGGATGATGGATGGACAATGTCACTTAATATGGAGGAAAGGATAGCCTTTCCAGTAACTCGAAGCTCACCTTGCTGTACACAGACTGAAACTCATAGTATATCTTCGGTGTCACATCGTTTAATTCTGCATGTATACTGGTATGAGTCATTATAAAATATTTCTTAGTTAGTCAGTGACATATGGCCGAGGACCAAACTTGTTTAGAAATTTGGAAAGGCAGTGATTTTCCATTGTTGGGAAGAGAATTACACCCAACCCTCAGGTATCACGGGTTCTACTATACCATTTTATCGCTATCGCACCTGTATAAAAAACCTACCCATATATTGTTATCATGCACTAAATGCCTGCTATCACGCACCAGAAGTGTTAAAAAATTTAAAAAAGGCCAGGTTCCGGTGCTTCACTCAGCCAACAAAAGATTCACTTGGTGATTTGTTGCATGACGTCAGCGCCAGCCGAGCGCTGACTGCCCGCCCGACCGAGTCTCCCCCGCCGCCCGCCAAGCCATTCAGCTCCTCCTCAGACTGCGAACAGTAGCAGCGAGAACAATAACCTTTTTTGTGGTATTACAATAGCCAAATAACTTAAACTCAAATGGCCACCCCTTACTGGATTATGGCATCTGCCAGTTGATAGATAGATCACCCATAGCTGTCTTCATTAAAGACGCCGAATTGTCTTGTTATTGTTGTGAAGGCGAATTTGACTTGATGGCGAATTGTCCCGAAACTATCAGTCCTTCCTGACGACTTCTTTATAGCTTTAATTTTTTTTCCTATACAGTATTGTTGATTAGCTTAAAAGTCCGCACAGAGTGCGGACTTTTAAGCTAGCTCCTGCGGAGGGCTAATTGGGCCCCCTCAATTGAGTTCTTCAGATCACAAACTCCTTGGAACTTTAATTGAGTTCTTCAAATCACAAACTGTTCAAGCACCAGATGAAGGGCAGATTTTCAATCCCAGGATCATCCTGATTCCAAAAAGGTATAATATGTCTATTTAGAGCAAGTGTGTCCCGAGTTAGAGGGGTTTCAGACACATGGACGGACAGACAGAATTTCACAAACTGTTCAAGCACCAGATGAAGGGCAGATTTTTAATCCCGGGATCATCCTGATTCCAAAAAAGTATAGTATGTCTGTGTAGAGCAAGTGTGTCCCGAGTTAGAAGGGTTTCAGACAGACGGACAGACAGAATTTGCCATTTAATTATACAGATGACTACTGGCTTTGAAAAATATTCACATTGCATTTTTTTTTTTTTTAATGGGCTCCGAAACTTATTCCTAGTGAAATATGGAGGGTGAAGTGCTCGAAAGGGTGCAGCAGGGAAGGAAGGTTGCTGGTTCGTTGAAAGCAGTGATAAGAAACAGGGAGGTGAGCATGGAAGTGAAAAAGTTGTTACATGACAGTATTGTGATACCAACTCTGACATATGGAAGTGAAGCTTGGACCCTGTTGGAAGGACAGAAGTCAAGAGTGAGAGCAGTGGAAATGAGTTATTTGAGAGGAGCATGTGGAGTCACATGGAGAGACAGACTAACAAATGAGGAAGTGAAGGAGCGTTGTGGTGTGGTTGAGGACGTGATGGGAAGCGTTAGGAGAAACACGTTAAGGTGGTTTGGACATGTGGAGAGGATGGAGAGTGAAAGACTGATGAGGAGAGTGTATGTGAGTGAGGTGGAGGGGGTGAGAGGGAGGGGGAGGCCGAGGATGAGATGGATGGATGGAGTGGAGAGGTATATGAGAGAGGGGGGTGTGAGTTGGGAGCGTGGTAGTGAAATGGCAGGGGACAGAGTTACATGGATGCGATTTGTTTGTGGCCACCCCGTTCAGGATTAGGGCACCTGGCAATAGATAGATAAAAATATGCGTGATGCTAGACGGCCATCAGAAAGGATAGTAAGTTCTGTTTCTTATAAACCCTCCCCGTAAAACAAATAACTCAAAGTCAAATGGCCACCCCTTACTTGATTATGGCATCTGGCAATAGACAGATAGATAGATAGATAGATCGATCACCCAGAGCTGTCTTCATTAATGACGGCGAGTTGTCTTGTTGTTGTTGTGACAGGGAATTTGACAAAGGCGAATTGTCCCGAAACCATCAGTCCTTCGTGACGACTTCTTTATAGCTTTTATTTTTTTCCTTTATTGTTGATGACTAATGCCTTTGAAAATGTCACACTGCATTTATTTTTTTTTAATGGGCTCCAAAACTTATTCCTGGCAAAATATGCGTGACGCTAGACGGCCATCACAAGGGATAGTAAGTTCTGGTTCTTGTTAACCCTCCCTGTAAAACAAATAACTTGAAGTCAAATGGCCACCCCTTACAGGATTATGGCATCTGGCAATAGACAGATAGATAGATAGATAGATCACCCATAGCTGTCTCCATTAATGACGGCGTATTGTCTTGTTATTGTTGTAACAGGGAATTTGATTTGGCGAATTGTCCCAAAACCATCAGTCCTTCCTGATGACTTCTTTATGGCTTTTATTATTTTTTCCTTTATTGTTGATGACTAATGGCTTTGAAAAATAGTTTCACACTGCATATTTTTTTTTAATGGGCTCCGAAACTTATTCCTGGCGAAATATGCGAGATGCTAGACCGCCATCAAAAAGAATAGTAAGTTCTGTTTTTATTAACCCTCCCCGTAAAACTAACTCAAAGTCAAATGCCCACCCCTTACGGGATTATGGCGTCTGGCAGTAGATAGATAGATAGATCACCCATAGCTGTCTTCATTAATGACGGCGAATTCTCGTTATTGTTGTGATGGGGAATTTGACTTGAGGCGAATTGTCCCACAACCTTCTGTCCTTCCTGACGACTTCTTTATGGCTTTTATTATTTTTCCTTTATTGTTGATAACTAATGGCTTTGAAAAATAGTTTCACACTGCATTTTTTTTTTAATGGGCTCCGAAACTTATTCCCGGCAAAATATGCGTGATGCTAGACCGCCATCAAAAAGGATAGTAAGTTCAGTTTTTATTAACCCCCCCCCGTAAAACTAACAACTCAAAGTCAAATAGCCACCCCTTACGGGATTATGGCGTCAGGTAATAGATAGACAAATAGATCTCCCATAGCTGTCTTCATTAATGATGGCAAATGCTGTACTCGTTAATGTTGTGACGGGGAATTTGACTTGATGCAAATTGCCCCGAAACTATCAGTCCTTCCTGACGACTTCTTTACAGCTTTTATTTTTTTTTCCTTTATTGTTGATGACTAATGGCTTTCAAAAATGGTTTCACACTGCATTTTTTTTTTTAATGGGCACCGAAACTTATTCCTGGTGAAATATGCGTGATGCTAGACCGCCATCAAAAGGGATAGTAAGTTCTGTTTTTATTAACCCTCCCCGTAAAACAAATAACTCGGGTCAAATGGCCAACCCTTACGGGATTATGGCGTCTGGGAATAGATAGATAGATAGTACAGTATATTTCTAATTTGCATGCTCATTTTTAGACCATTTACAGTACATCCTTCAACTTTGCGAACTTTAACTTTGCGAATCACCAATTTTGCGAGGTAGTTCCAAGTCATTTATTTTTTAACATTTATGAACTTTGCAAGCGATCACACACTTTGCGAGGTCGAGTGGTGGGAAAGTCGTCTTCCCGCACTACTTTGCTACGCGGAGTAGTGACGTCGTGGTTCGCTGGGCGTACTGTGCCTCCTAGTTCGGTGTTCTGCCGCCCCGCCACGTTTGTTTACATCACAGTAGTCGCACCCAAGCCTTGCCCCGCCACCAGTCCCGTACACCACGCCAGTCTTCACATCAGTGTAAATATGCATTTTTTTCTTTTTCATGTTTCTTACCTATGATGTTTTCATAATAATATTACTGTACAATACATCAGTCCATGTTTGTTTCATTTATCATCATAAAATTAAGAGGTAGAGTCGAGAGAAAGAGTGGGAAAAAGTGCTTACCTTGGGGTGATGTCGACCAATTTACCTTTATTGCATATATTTAATTGTTTAAACTTTGCGAATTTCGATTTTGCGAGGTTTTTTGTCGACCATATTCTCGCAAAATTGGAGGAAGCACTGTATATGTTATTTTGTGGTACAAAAAGGGTATCTTATGGGTAAATATTGAGGTCATGGCACCAATTAGAATTGTTACCATAAGTTCTTCAATTCGGCTATCCCGTTTTCAGCTATAGTGCAGCCATGGCGGCATCAATTAGGCGTGATAGCCGAGGGTGTGGTGTACATAAGTATGAGAGTTGATTCAAGTGGGAAACAATTCTTATTTTGTGTGTAAATCCAACCCTTGGTAACTTTCACAGTCAGGTGAGATAAAATACCCTCAATTGTATGAACTTGCAGTTGATTCATTTTTTTCCTTTCTTTTTTTGCACGTTCTTCACAGTATATTTGTCAGAGAAAGTTATTGCTGTACAGTATCATCATCCTACCTTGTGTGTTATAATTTTATGTGTCAACAGTTTTAATCCCCTTATTAATCATTGTGCCTCAAGCTCAGATATGACTTCAGAACTGGATTCCCATGATAGGTGTTGTATCTGATTGACTTGGCATTATCTGCGGAGAGTGAGATGGTAGCAGGGGAAATATTTAGGAAGTGAGGAGGTGGAATGAGGTATAGGGGTTTGAAAGTAAACATGGATAAAACAAAAGTGATAATTTCTCTGGGTGGTGGCAGTATTGTCAAATTAGGAGTGTGGCCGTTCACAGTTTGCCACAAGGGTGTGGGAAATAACTCCATTTATGCAGTATTAGCATAGAGTCCATAAAAGATGTAGTCATATTAAGGTGGGCTGCAAAATAATGCTGATTTGGTGTGTGAGATATGTAGGGGATGGCATGCAGAGGCAGAGAGATGGAAAAGGATCAGTTTTGTTGAAGAAGTTTTAATATTGGGAGACATGATATGTGCTCACTGGCAAGGGTAATGGTTGGCTAGATGAAGTTTAGGGAGTTGTTGTCCCTCCTGACATTGAGAGGGCATCCCCTCCATGCTAAGAGGTCCTTGTATGCAGCATGTGTTAGGAGTGTAGTGCTGTACAGTAGTGAGACTTGGGCAGTAAAAAAGGATATTTGTAGGCTCAAACTTACAGAGATGTTTAGATAGATATGTAATGCATCCATGGAACAACAGGCCTGGGGGAGTTGGGATTGTTAATCAAGAGAGGTAGAATGGGACTTGTATGTGTTGGTTTTGGGATGAGAAGGGGTTGATTGAGATAGTTTGGGCGTGTGGAAAGGATGGAGGATAACAACCGGGTGTGGAAGATGAGAGACTTGAACATTGAGGGTAGAGTTGTGAGTGGTGGTAGACCATAAGACCTTGGACAACCATTTCATAAAATGTAAATTCAGGGATAAGGGTCTGAATAGAGAGGCTCATAAAGATTGAGCAGGGGTTGAGATCTGCCATTAAGTGACCAAAGCCAATGCATGCAAGCATGTTGGAACCTTTGTAAATGAACAGACTAAACAAAAATGCCATAAAAGATTTATCTATCTATCTATCTATTACCAGATGCCTCAATCCCGAATGGGGTGGCCACAAACAAATCGCCTCCATGTCACTCTGTCCCCTGCCATTTCACTACCACGCTCCCAACTCACACCCCCCTCTCTCATATACCTCTCCGCTCCATCCCTCCATCTCATCCTCGGCCTCCCCCTCCCTCTCGCCCCCTCCACCTCACTCACATACACTCTCCTCATCAATCTTTCACTCTCCATCCTCTCCACATGCCCAAACCACCTTAACGTGTTTCTCCTTACGCTTCCCATCACGTCCTCAAGCACACCACAACGCTCCTTCACTTCCTCATTTGTTAGTCTGTCTCTCCATGTGACTCCACATGCTCCTCTCAAATAACTCATTTCCACTGCTTTCACTCTTGACGTCTGTCCTTCCAACAGGGTCCAAGCTTCACTTCCATATGTCAGAGTTGGTATCACAATACTGTCATGTAACAACTTTTTCACTTCCATGCTCACCTCCCTGTTTCTTATCACTGCTTTCAACGAACCAGCAATAATGGAAAATGTTAGCTGGCTTGTATGCTAACTGTGCTACTTTGATGGAAGAAAGTGAGAGTGATTTCCAAAAGATAGTGAATGAGTTCAGTAGAGTTTGCATTTGAAGGAAATTGAAAGCAAATATGAGCAAACCAAATTAATGGGTTTTGAAAGGAAAGAATATGGCACAGTATATTATGGCAGACAGTTTAGGATAGATAGAGGAGTTATTGTGAATTATGGGGTACTTGTGGAGGTGAAGTGCTTGAAGTGGTCAGTAGTTTTAAATATCTGGGATCTGTTTTGTAAATATGGCAAAAAGGAGAATGAGGCCAAAAAATAATCACTGTAGGGGAGAGGAGTAATTGAAGAACTTTGTTGTATTTTTAAGGTTAGGGTGGTTAATATGTCAATTAAGAGAACCCTTCATGAGAGTATTTTACTGCCACCACCCTTGCATGGGACTGAAAATAGGGAAGTGAGTGACAGAATTTTCATGGGTACAAACAGTAGAAACAGTCTTCATCAGAATAGCTGTAGTCACTGAATGTACAGTGAGGTTGGATGAGGAGGAAATGGAAAATGTGAGCACATTTAAGTACTTGGGTAGTGTGATAAGTATGGAAATTTAGAGGGTGAAGTCCTTGAAAGGGTACAACAAGGAAAAGTGGTTGGTGGTTCTTTGTAAGCAGTGATAAGGTGATAAGAAACAGGGAAGTGAGCATGGAAGTAAAAAAGTTGCTGCATGCAGAACTGTGATACCATCTGTAACGTATGGAAGTGAAGCTTGGACCTTGTTGGAGGGACACAAGTCAAGAGTGAGGACAGTGAAAATGAGTTATTTGAGAGGAGCATGTAGAGTCACATGGAGAGAGAGACTGACAAATGAGGAAATGAAGGAGTGTTGTGGTGTGGATGTGATAGGAAGCGTTAGGAGAAACACATTGAAGTGGTGGATGGAGGGTGAGAGAGTGATGGGGAGAGTGTATGTGAGTGAGGGGGAGAGGGAGGAGGAGGCCAAGGATGAGATGGAGGGATGAAGTGGAGAGGTATATGAGAGTGAGGGGTTTGAGCTGGGTGCAGGGCAGTGAGATGGCTGAGGACAGGGTGACATGGAGGCAATTTGTTTGTGGCCATCCCTTACAGGATTAAGGCATCTGGCAATAGATAGATAGAGAGATAAGCAGGATGGGTGGTGCAGAAATATCTAAATTTATGAGGATTTTGGAATTAAAGAAAGGTTGATAGGAATGAGATGTGGTATTTTTGAATGGAAAACTAGAGGGGAGGGTACATAGACCAAATATTCTCCCAAAGTTGTGTAATAGAAAAGTGTTTAGAAAAGGGACAGAAGTTTTATGCTGCCTTGAGTTAGACAGAATAGCTGGATGAATAATGTGGATAGTGCTTATAATTGTGGAGTTGGTGGAAAATTGTTGAGTGTTATTAACCCGCTAAAGACTGGTGTCCACGTATGACAAACGCTGAGGACGGGCATAGTTGGCCAAATGTAAACAAACTTTTAAACCTTTATAAAGACATAATGAGTAATGCTAGAGTAAAAAATGAGGTACCATTGGAGAGCACGTACCTTCAGGCCTTCAATGAGGTGGTATTGCATACTACGTGAACTTTCACTGGACGAGCAGTGATTTTAGAAGGAGATGTACTAAAATCACATTTTCTCACTCCCATGACCACTGCCCAGAGCTTACCACACTCTGATTTTTACATTATAATTACCATTCAACATTACATTTACTATAAACATTCACTGTGTGATCACTGGAGTAGTTATATGTCCCTTTATTGGCGCTGCTATACTCGTTCCACACACTTGCAAATTTTGAAGTTCATTTTATAGTACTATTTTCCAGGAAACTGGACACTCCATATTATAATAATGATAATATCACAAATCACGTCATTGTCGCATCCTTCCATGTCACTGTTACCGCAATGTATTTATTACACAGAGGCACTTATGGAGAATATGTTTCCAGCATTATGTACAGTATATATAAAAATATAATGGTGGAGGGGTGTTGGGGAGGGTTTGTTATTGTCATCATACTCCTCCATAGAGCATGGGAAGCTTCCTCAATGTTTATCCTACTCTGAAAAATTATGGAACTGCATGTGCAGACACCCGTCTCTTCTTCACCACTAGTACTCTTGGATTGCATGTGGGGTCAACTGTCTCT
The DNA here is from genome assembly GCA_018397915.1 of Birgus latro. NCBI lineage: Eukaryota > Metazoa > Arthropoda > Malacostraca > Decapoda > Coenobitidae > Birgus > Birgus latro. The sequence continues at coordinate 62,930 of JAGKTI010001713.1, forward strand.
TAAGGGTTAATAATATACATGAGGGTACAAGGGCAGCTGTGTGTGTGGAAAGTGAATTAAAGTAAGTTCTTTGATTTGAATATTGGACTGAAACAGGGTGCTATGTCTCTATGGTTGTTCAGAATATCATTTCGTTTCATTTAATTTTTGAAGGCTCCAACATGCTTGCATGCGTAATATGTTGGTGTTATAAAAGAAATACAAGATAGAATAGTGGATATTGGAGTTTTTGTAATGACAAAGGGTAGGGTGTGGATTTTGCCTGTACTGCTGTTTGCTGGTGATGCTGTTCTGTAAATGAAGATAGTGAGAGCTGCAGGATTTGGTGAATAAATTTGGAAGTGTCTGTGTATGTGTGTATAAGAAATAAATTTAAAAGTGAATGTAGGTAAGAATAGTTTATTTTATAACTCACTGACCAAGCTTTGCAACTCTCACTCATCTTCACTTACAGAACATTATCATCAGCAAACAACAGTCCCCTGCCATTTCACTACCACGCTCCCAACTCACACCCCCCTCTCTCATATACCTCTCCACTCCATCCCTCCATCTCATCCTCGGCCTCCCCCTCCCTCTCGCCCCCTCCACCTCACTCACATACACTCTCCTCGTCAGTCTTTCACTCTTCATCCTCTCCACATGCCCAAACAACCTTAACATGTTTCTCCTAACGCTTCCCATCACGTCCTCAACTACACCACAACGCTCCTTCACTTCCTCATTTGTTAGTCTGTCTCTCCATGTGACTCCACATGCTCCTCTCAGATAACTCATTTCCACTGCTCTCACTCTTGACTTCTGTCCTTCCAACAGGGTCCAAGCTTCACTTCCATATGTCAGAGTTGGTAACACAATACTGTCATGTAACAACCTTTTCACTTCCATGCTCACCTCCCTGTTTCTTATCACTGCTTTCAACGAACCAGCAACTTTCCTTCCCTGCTGTACCGTTTCGAGCACTTCACCCTCCAGACTTCCATCCTTACTCATCACACTGCCCAAGTACTTAAATTCACTCACATTCTCCATATCCTTCCCATCCAATCTCACTGTACATTCACTGGCTTCACTTCTCTCGAAGACCATCACTTTACTCTTCCCTACATTCATCTTTAGATTCCGTTTCTTACGCACTTTCCCAAACTCATCTACCAAGCCTTCCAGCTCCCCTTCGTCTTTGCTCAACAACACAGTATCATCTGCAAACAACAGTACAGGGAGTTTCCAAACACTGCCCTCTCTCACTAGGGCCGGTCCAACATCCACTGCCCGACCTTGTATCTCTTTTATAACCCCATCCATATACAGATTGAACAACCATGGAGACATGACACATCCTTGTTTCAATCCAACCTTCAAATGGAAAGATTCACTCAGTTTGCCATCCACACGCACTGCAGCCTTAGCACCCTCATACATACTTTTCACTGCCTTCAACTGTTCAGGGTAGAATAATATTTTTTGCTCCATAACATAACTGAATAATTTCCTTTTGAGGGAAGTATAATTTCTTGTATTTGGAGCAATAATACCCTCGAAAAATGAAAATGAACAGAAAGAAAATATTTATGTTTTCGGCTTGCTCACAGTAATGTTTTACCCAAAATGCATAAAGCAGGCTTATTTGTCATGGTAATAACCTCAATTAGGGCTCATTTTCAAGCTGAACAGTTGTACTTTATTGTAATTTATTTGAAACATGAAAAATAATGGGTCACACCAATAAATCCTGATCTTTGGATGACAGTCAAAGATGTCATTCAAATATATGAGCCTCAGAAGCTGATGACTGTTTTGGTATGTGAAGGGGTTAATTAACCTTTAAAGCTTATCTGAATGAACTGCAGTATAAAGAATTGACTGGGAGACTTCAGTATATGACACAGGTTGCCACCATCACAGTCATCATCATCCGGACCTCCTTTCCCACCCTAGGGCAGGGTGAGGAGTAGCAACATCCAGACAGCCCAAGTTTGCCTAGTCCAATGGGCCATGCTTCCATTCACTCATCATTCAAGCCCCTGAATCTTGGCTTTATCTGATACTCCAAAAACATTCACCACATTCTGTAGCTTTACATAAATGTATCCAGTAGAGTCAGTGCAGACACTGTCACAGTAAAAAGGGGTTCCAAATCCCTGATCATGCACTTCTTCTCACAACATTCATCCAGCCAGCTTGATCTCTTGTCAGTCCCCTACCCTCACTGACTTCCATACCTCTCTTCCTCACACACTCATCCACCACATCTCTCCACCTTCTCCTTGGCTTACGTCGCCTCCTCTCTTCTTCAAATTCGCTCAGATATATCTTTTTCACCACTCTGTTGTTATCCATTCTCTCCATATGACCATACCATCTCAGTACACTCTCTTCAATCTGGTGTCCACGGATTTCCTTACTCTACATCTTTCACGAATCACATTATTTCGTATCCTATCCACTCTCTGTACTCGACATACATTCCTCAGCAGTCCCATCTCCACTGCTTTCACTCTTTTTATTTTCATGCCACACCATAGTCTCACATCCGTATGTTAAAGTTGGCACTGACACTCCTTCATGTAAGCCTCGTGCATCTGCTACACTCAAGCCTCTGTTTCTTATCAAGGCCTTCATTGCACCAGCTACTTTCCTTCCTTGTGTCACTCAACTTCCCACTTCTTTTGCACATTTTCCTCTCTTTTCTATGACTGTACCCAGGCATATGAACTCTCTCACCAAGTCCAGTCTCTCTCCATTCATGTAACATCACACTGGGAGTAACTTTCTCTCTCAATAACCATGACTTCACTCCTTGCTACATTTACTCTCAAGGCATGACACTCACAGACATCAGCAAAACTCTTCACTAGTCTACCGAGTTCTTGTCCAGTATTTGCAAGTAGTACTGCATTATCAGCATACAAAAAATTTGAGATATTCCATCCATCACCATTCATTACCAATGCCGTAGTTCTCTCATCACCCCATCCATATACAGTAAGTCCTCATTTTTCGCTGTTCTGATGTTTCACCAAAACCATGCGAAACGTGAAACATTGAAGTGTGAAGTTAAGAATCAATGGGAGAAATAGAGGGGCGTTTCAGTGTGACAGGTACCTTCCCTATCACAAAGTACTATAACGCCAAACAGGCCCTACACAAAATTAAATGAGGAGTGTTTACTAGTTGCTTATACAACATAACACAATAAACATGTACCTGAAAAGACATTAAAAGTGTTATAAAGGCCATTGAAAGGCCAAACCCTCGAATGCAGCCCACACGGTTTGTTTTGATCACGTGATCACGTGATTCACTGTACTGCTTTTCCACAGGACTGAATTTGTAAGTTAAATATTTACATTACTGTTCTGGTAAGTTTATGTGTAAGTTAATTAAATAACATTAAAGCAAGAAATGAAGTCTTATAACCAGTTTACCTGATAGGCGTCGGAATGTTGCCTTGTTTATTTGTTCGTTAGGAGCCACGGATCAGCTGACCGACCAAAACATTCAAGATGGCGGAGGCTGCCTAGTCATGCACTGATTGAAGAAGTTTATTTGATAAAGTTTGTATGCTCAGGTGTCAACAAAACTCACATTTAACACATTAATAATCATTCTTATATATGTGATGATGATGGGAGGCATTATACTTTGTCTTAGCTCAGAGAGAGGTGCTTCGTTGCTAACACGTTCATGGCGGTTTTACGAACATATCTATAACCTAGTCACTCTACCCAAAGAATCTTTAATGTTTCATTACCTAACACAATGAATTTGGTGAAGTTTAACTTCCTCATAAGAAAGAAAAAAGTCCACATTTGCAGCACTTGTAGTATGGAGCTGAAGTGATTGCCTTCTTCTTTGTTTACAAACAGGGGAGTGCACCGACCGATGGTATGTGTCGTCTGCTGAGTGTTGGCTGCCGGCTGGGAGCATCGAAGTTTGGGGAAATTGACGAAGTTTGAGACAAATCGTAAACTTATTTCTTGCGCGAAAAATGAGGTTTCAAAGTAAAATGTGTCAAGGACTTACTGTATATATACCGGTATATACTGATCAACCATGGGGGCATTACATAACATTGTCGCACGCCCACACCGATCGTGAGCCATTAACTAGATGCCCATTTATCCATACACGTGCTTAACTACTATCATAAAAACACTTGACGGCACCTAGCAGCTTACCACCTACATCTACATCGTACATGCGCAGAACCTTCCACGATCTTTCTCTGTCTACTTTGTTGTATGCTTTTTCCAGATCTATGAATGCCATAAGCACCTTATAATCCTTCTCACAAGCTTTCTCCACTATCTGGAGGAGTAGACTATAGCACCAGTCGAGCAGGGCAGTACTCCCAAGGTGGATGGAAGGCTGATGACAGGGTGAGCTGGAGCTCCCGTTTCATCAGCCTTCAGGACTTGTTCCTGACCATCCCCCTTTGCTGAACTTTTTCAGTGTCTCAGTAACACAGAGAGTAGTCCAGCATGCTCTCCAATACAAGTTTCTCACTACACACTACACTTCCTTTTCAAAATTAATTATGAAAATGGCACACAAAAATCATGCCTCGAAGTCCACAGGGGGGGGACCATAAATACCCCCACCATCCGCCCCTCTCCCGGTGACGACTCAAAGAGCTGCCTGGAACCACTGTCTGACTCACTCCTTCTTCATTTCTGTAACATTTGCGGCCTTTCCTCTAACTTTCGCTCTGTTGAGCACCATCTCTTCTCCTCTAAACCTCACCTTCTCCTTCCCTCTGAGACTCAGCTGTCTGAGGCAACTGATAGCAAACCCTTTTCTGTATCCTCCTACTTTCTCTATTCTCATTTCAAAGCCAAAGGTGGCTGTTGCATATATGTACACAACAATCTATCTTCTCTCGTGTTCCTGAACTTTATTTTTCTGAATTCTCTACTCTCTGGCTTTGGCTTTCCTGTCATTCTCTGACTAAATATATCTGTGCTGTTTACTTATCTCCTAATTCTACTGACTATCAAAAATTCTTTGACTATCTTACTTCTACGATGGAACACATTCTATCCATTTCTCTTTTCTCTGAAATCTCTATTCTAGGAGATTTCAATGTTCACCACCACCTTTGGCTCTCCTCTCCTTTCACTGATCCACCTGGTGAACAAGCCTACATCTTTTCTATCCTTAATGACCTAGAGCAGCTTGTACAGCACCCTACCTGTATCCCTGACCTCCTTCGAGAGAGTTCCAACATACTTGACCTTTTCCTAACAACTAATCCTTCTGCTTGCACTGTTAATCTTTTCTCTCCGTTGGGCTCCTCCGATCATAACCTTATTACCTTAACCTGTCCTATCGCTCCAGTATGGTCCTGTGGACCCTCCAAAGAAATGCCGCCTGTGGCACTTTGGAGCTGCAGATTGAGAGGCCCTCAGGCAGTACTTCTTTGATTTTCCTTGGAATGATTATTGCTTCCATGGCCGGGAGCCATCTGAGTGTGCCTTGCGCATTACGGAGGTTATTCTCTCAGGCATGGAAGCATACATTCCTTTCTCATATCCTCTAACTAATGCAAGAAAGCCTTGGTTTAATCACGCTTGTTCTAATGCTGTCCACAACAAGGAGAGGGCCTGTAAGAGGTACCGGAGCCAACCCACCCCTGAATCACATCTTTTTTATATTTCTGCCCGGAATCGTGCTAAGTCTGTTCTTTGCTCTGCTAAAAATAATTTCATCCGTGCTCAATGTTCTCAACTCTCAAACTCGAATTCTTCTTGCTTCTTCGGGCACCTTGCCAAAAACCTTTCTAACAACTTTACCTCATCATCCTTCCTTCCTCTTTTCTACTCTGATGGCTCTGTAGCTATTTCTTCTACTGATAAAGCAGATCTCTTTGCTCAGACTTTCTCCTCCAATTCCACCGTAGACGATTCCGGTGCTATTCCTTCATCACTTCTCCCCTCTGACTTCCTCTTGACTGATATTAAAATTTCTTCAGCTGATGTATTTTCTTCCATCACTGGCCTCCATTCTAACAAGGCATATGGTCCTGATGGAGTCCCTCCTGTTGTCCTCAAAAACTGTGTTTCTGTGCTTACACCCTGCCTAGGTAAACTCATTCGCCTTTGTCTATCAACTTGTACCTTTCCTTCTTGCTGGAAGTTTGCTCTCATTCAGCCAGTCCCAAAGAAGGGTGACCATTCCCAACCCTCTAACTATCGTCCAATTGCATTAACATCCTGTGTCTCAAAAGTTTTCGAGTCAATTCTCAACAGAAAAATTTTAAAGCATCTTTCCTGTCACAACCTTCTTTCTGATCGTCAGTATGGGTTCCGTCAAGGACGCTCCACTGGCGATCTTCTCACCTACCTTTCAGACTCCTGGTCATCCTCCTTTCGGGACTTTGGCGAAAGCTTTGCCATTGCACTTGACATCTCAAAGGCTTTCGATCGAGTCTGGGATAAATCTTTAATTTCCAAACTGCCCTCCTTCGGTTTCTATCCTTCTATCTGTGCCTTCATCTCTAGCTTCCTTTCTGGTCGTTCTATAGCCGCTGTTGTAGACGGCCATCGTTCTTCTCCTAGACCTGTCAACAGTGGTGTTCCTCAGGGCTCTGTCCTATCACCAACTCTCTTCCTTTTATTCATCAATGACCTTCTAAGCTGTACATCTAACCCTATCCACTCATATGCTGATGATTCCACCCTTCACCTTTCCATTCGGTTTCCGCAACATCCATCTCAGCAGTTACTTCAACAAAAAAGGGATGAGGCTATGGCACACCTAATGTCTGACTTGGCTTGAATCTCTGATTGAGGTAAAAAATAATCTTGTTATTTTTAATGCATCAAAAACTCAGTTTTTACACTTATCAACCCGACAAAATCTTCCTCAGGATTACCCACTAGTGTTTAATAATGAACAGTTATGTCCTGCATCATCCTTGAACATGCTTGGGGTTTCATTCTCTCAGGATTTGTCTTGGAAAGAACGTATTACATCTCTTGTGAAATCTGCTTCCAAGAGATTAGGTGTGCTAAGCCGATTCCGAACTTTCTTTACCCCTGCACAGTTGTTGACCTTGTACACGGGTTTTATTCGCCCGTGTGTGGAGTACAACTCTTATGTGTGGGGAGGCTACCCACATGCAGCTCTTCTCAATAGGGTGGAGTCAAAGGCTTTTTGTCTCATTGACTGTCCTACTCTTACTGATTCCCTTCAACCTTTGTCTCTTCGCTGCACTGTTGCATCTTTATCTCTCTTCTATCGTGACTTCAATGGTCACTGTTCCTCTGAACTGTCTGCTTGCATCCCTCCACCTCTACGACGGGCACGTAGTACCCGTCTAGCAACAAACTCTCATCCCTTTTCTGTCCAACTCTCTAATGCAAGAGTTAACCGTTACTCCCAGTCCTTCATTTGTGCAACTGGTCAACTCTGGAACTGTCTTCCTCTGTCTGTACTTCCTAAACGCAGTGTGTCCAGGCATCTCGAATTGAACGGATCTTGAATTTGGCTCTCTTTTGTATTGTTTTTGCCTTTTCTTGGAAGGAACAGTATGCAGGCCTGTGGCCTTTGGTTCCTTCTTCCTTGCATTAAAAAAAAAAATAAATGTCTTACTGCAAATATTTCATCCACACATCCTCTGCCATTCTTAAAGCCACCCTGTTCATCACTTACTAGGACTTTTGACAGCTTTCTTACTTTCTTTATAATAATTCTTCCACATACCTTCACTACCACACTCAATAAACTTATGCCATGATAATTCTTGCACTCACTTTGATTAGCTTTGTTTTTGTGCTGAGGTACAATCACAGCCTTTTTCCACTCAGCTGGCACAGTGTCACTCATCCATTCCATCTTACATATCTCCAATAAGCACTTCATTCCACTCTCTCCACTGCACTTACTCATCCCTGCATACACCTCATCAACTGCAGCTGCTTTCCCATTTTTCAGTCGCTTCTGAGCACTCTTCACCTGTGCAAGTGTTATTTTTTCTGCCACTGCATTCCATCTCTGCACACCTCCAAAACCAATCATATGTACATTGGCTGTGCTCTCTCTATTCCCATTCATCAGCTTTCAAGACATTCTTTCCATCTGGTCCTTACTTCATCTCCATAGGTTAATGATCTACCACTTACATCCTTCACACTTTCACATTTCTTTCCACTGTCACTTCATTTCTGCACCTCTTTCCAGAATAACTTCCTATTTTCACCAGTTTCTTTACCTGCTTCTTGTTTTCAGTATATTCAGTTCTCATTTCAATTGAACCCCTGTCCTTTAACTGCTCTAGCCACTTCTTCATCTTTTCCTCCACTACTCTCTTAACCTATTCGTCCCACCACGCCGTACCTTTCATCTTTGTTGTTACTTTTGCCACATCACATTCCATTTTAGTGTTCCTAACTAAGCAATCCCTAGATACATTCCACAGGGTGTCCAGATCCATTTCATTCCAATTCACTGATTCTAACTCCACCCCTACTTTGGTCCTGTATTCATCTGCTATTTCTTTGATCCTCAGCTTCTCGGCTTTCAGTCTTTCTCCCTGACAGCTCCTCTCTCTCCTGGTCCACCTTTCTTCTCTCAGCTTGATCGTGCATACCACAATCATATGGTCTGACAGACCTCCACATCTTCCTCTCACGGCCCTCGTATCAGCAGCCATTCCCAGCATCAACCTTTCTCTGAGTACATAATCAATCAGGCTCCTTTCATCATGATCCCTATTTCCTCTGTACTGTACCATGTATATTTTAGTGCATCTTTGTGTTTGAAATACGAATTACAAATGCACAACCTCCATTCCTGACACATATCCTTCAGTTGCTTCCCATTATTATTTTCTCCTGATACTCCATTACAGCCCATTATGTCATCCTCAGGACCAGTGCCTACTCTTCCATTCATATCACCCATTACGATCACTTTATAGCTCCTGAGCATTTCTCCCACTGCTTCATTCATCTCATCCGAAAACCTCTCTTTCTCACTTTCATTCCTGTCATCACACGGTTCATATGGAACAGTCACAGCCACTTTTGCCTTCTCAAACTTGAACCTGACATACCTACATCTCGACCTTATACATTTGTAATCTCCCAGTCCACTCTGTCATACCTCATTCATCAACAGAGCAACTCCTTCCTTGCGTCTTCCTTGTATATTCATGCCCGATCTTACACATTTCATACCCTCCCACTCCTCCACTTCACACCCTTTCATCTTTGTTTCACACAATGCTGTCATGACATATCTTGGTTACCACCAAGCAGTTATTTTCATTATGGCATATCATCCATTTCTTTAAGAGAGGAATGTGGATTACAATAAGCAGATGGCACAGGAAGCAGAATATTATTGAAACTAGCCTTTCTATCAGTGGCTTGCTTTGTAGGTTTTGAGTATACAGTATTGTTCAGTTATTTGATCATAGAAGTGAAAATAAAAACAAGAACTTTTTTGTGTCTCACCAACTAAAGCATTCGTGTTCACACAGTTCTTTACTGCATCAGTTTAAAAACTCCCATTGCCAACCATCCACCAGTGAATGGTATCATTTAAACAAATATAATTATCATTATCATCTGAACCACCTTTTGCACCCTAGGGCACGGTGAGGCGTAGCAACTTCCAGACAGCCCAAATTTGCCCAATCCAATGGGCCATGCTTCCATTCACTCGTCATTCAGGCCCCCAGAATCCTGGCTTTATCTGATACACCAAAACCATTCACCACAGTCTGTAGCATCACTTAAACATGTCCGATAGAGTCAATCCAGATGCTGTCACGTTAAAATGGGGTGCCAAATCTCTGATCATTCACTTCTTCTCACACCATTCATCCAGCAGCTCAATCTCTTGTCAGTCCCCTAGCCTGACCGACTTCCATACCTCTCTTCCTCACACACTCATCCACCATGGCCCTTCACTTTCTCCTTGGCCTACCTTGCCTTCTTCCTCCTTGAAATTCGCTGAGCTGTACCTCTTTCTCCACTTTTCTTTAATCCATCCTCTCCACATGACCAAACCATCTCAGTACATTCTCTTCTATTCTGGTGTCCACAGACTTCCTTACTCCATATCTTTCATGAATCACATTACTGTATTTCTTATCCTGTCCACCCTCTGTACTCCACATACATTCCTCAGTAGTCCCATCTCCACTTCACTCACTCTTGATTTTTCATTTTCATGCCACACTATAGTCTCACATCCTTATGTTAAAGTTGGCACTAACACTCCTTCATGTAAGCCTCGCGTAGCTGGAACGCTCAAGCCTCTCTTTCTTATCAAGGCCTTCATATCACCAGCTACTTTCCTTCCTTGTGTCACTCAACTTTTCACTTCTTTTGCATATTTTACTTTCTTTTTTATCACTGTACCCAGGTATTTAAACTCTCACCAACTCCAGTCTCTCTCCATTCACTGTAGCTTCACACTATGAGTCACCTTCTTTCTGAGTAACCATCACTTTACTCTTTTCTACACATACTTTCAAGGCACAACACTCACAGTCATCAGCAAAACCTTCTTTACCCCTGCACAGTTGTTGACTTTGTACACGGGTTTTATTCGCCCCTGTTTAGAGTACAACTCTCATGTGTGGGGAGGCTCCCCACATGCAGCCCTTATTAATAGGGTGGAGTCAAAGGCTTTTCGTCTCATCAACTCTCTTCCTCTTACTGGCTCTCTTCAACCTTTGTCTCTTTGCCACACTGTTGCATCTTTATCTCTTTTCTATCGCTACTTCAATGGCTACTGTTCCTCTGAACTGTCTGCTTGCATCCCTCCACCTCTACGACGGGCACATAGTAACCATCTAGCAACAACCTCTCATCCCTTTTCTGTCCAACTCTCTAATGCAAGAGTTAACCATTATTCCCAGTCCTTCATTTATGCAACCGGTCAACTCTGGAACTGTCTTCCTCTGTCTGTTTAGAGTACAGCTCTCATGTGTGGGGAGGCTCCCCACATGCAGCCCTTATTAATAGGGTGGAGTCAAAGGCTTTTCATCTCATCAACTCTCTTCCTCTTACTGGCTCTCTTCAACCTCTGTCTCTTCACCACACTGTTGCATCTTTATTTCTTTTCTATCGCTACTTCAATGGCTACTGTTCCTCTGAACTGTCTGTTTGCATCCCTCCACCTCTACGACGGGCACATAGCACCCGTCTAGCAACAACCTCTCATCCCTTTTCTGTCCAACTCTCTAATGCAAGAGTTAACCGTTATTCCCAGTCCTTCATTTATGCAACCAGTCAACTCTGGAACTGTCTTCCTCTGTCTGTATTTCCTTCTTCCTATGATCTCCAGTCCTTCAAACGCAGTGTGTCCAGGCATCCCGAAATGAACAATGGATCTTGAATTTGGCTCTCTTTTTGTATTGTTTTTGTTTGTTCGTAGAAGGAACAGTTTGCGGGCCCACAGCCTTTGGTTCCTTCTTCCTTGCATTATACAAAAAAAAAAAAAAGTCTACCAAGTTCTTGTCCGGTATTTGCAGGTAGTACTGCCTCATCAGCATACAACAAATTTGAGATATTCCATCTGTCACCATCCATTACCAATGCCATCCCTCTCTCCATTACTTGTGTTTTTACTTCTCTCATCAGTCCATCCATATATATATTGAATAACCGTGGGGACATCACACAACCTTGTTGCATACACACACTTATCGTAAGCGATTTACTTACATGTCCATTTACCCCTACACATGCTCACTACCATTATAAAAATCTTGACGACACCTACCAGTTTACTATCTTCATCGTACGTGTTCGGAATCTACAATCCTTCTCTGTCTACTTTGTTGTATGTTTTTTCCAGGTCCATGAATGCCATAAACACCTTATAGTCCTTCTCACAAGCCTTCTCCACTATCTATCTTGCTGCAGATATTTGATCCACACATCCTGTGCCACCCCTAAAGCCACCCTGTTCATCACTCACTAGGACGTCTAATATCTCTCTTACTTTCTTTATAATAATTCTTCCATATACCTTTCCTGCCACACTCAGTAACCTTATGCTACAATAATTCTTGCACTCACTGCACTCACCTATATTTTTGTACAGGGATACAATCACAGTCCTTTTCTACTCTGCTGGCACAGTTTCACTCATCCATGCCTTCTTACACATCACCAACAAGCACTTCATTCCACTCTCTCCACAATACTTAATCATCTCTGCATACACCTCATTAATTGCAGCTGCTTTCCCATTTTTCAGCCGCTTCACAGCGCTCTTCACCTTTGTGATTGTTGTTTTCTGGCACTGCATTCCTTCACTGCACACCCCCAAAACCAGTCATGTTTACAGCACTTCTGCTGTCTCTTTTCCCATTCATCAGGCTTTCAAAATATTCTTTCCATTTGGATCTTGTGAAAAATTCAATAACAACATCTGTTGTCCTGAAATTATGGGAGGTTGTGACCTGTGATGTTGTATACCAAACAGACTAACATTTTATCCTGTGCTTTGTGGTTGTTGTCAGTTTTCCTGCAGCCATAAGACATACTGTACTGCATTCTTGTAACCGAATTTGGTAACATGGCTGGGTCTACAAAAAAATCTGAAAATAACCAACCCCCCCTCTCCAGTAATGTATTTTTCTCTTTATTCAAACTTCTGTCAGACAGTTTTAAATAACATAATGGGTACCTTTCTTGATGATGGGATTAATGAAGGTTATATCTGACCCCTCCAGCTTGAAAAGTCCCTCCAGAGTTGCATTAAGTACTGTAGTTAGATCAATGTACAAAAAATGTGTCATTGGATTGAAGAAGTTCACTTCAGGATGTAAGGCATATAAAAAAATCAGAAAATAACCATAACATCTGGATGAAATACCACTAAACTGAGATATAATACCCTGAACCGTATGAATTATGCAGTAGGCAAAGATATGTCAAAGTGAAATAGAGCAGAGGCATTTTTGCAAGCATGGGAAGGAGGTGGAAGAAAGCACAAGGTGAAGTAAAGGTGAACATTCCTGACTAGTTATGCTGCTGGCAGGGGCAAATAAAGAGTGATGGTTTTTAAAAAAATTATTATTAATCTTTTTTTGCTCATTTTCCCCTTCATTTTGTGTGTATTACATTTGTATGACTGCAATTGATCTGACTCTTCTTCCACACCCAGTGGTATACTGTACAGGTAGGTCAGTCTGACAGAATGAAGCTACTGTATACTTTAAAGATCAGTCATGGAGATAAAAATAAATCTTGAGTTTCATATAGGATTAGATATTGTTGTATCTTTTGTTTTTATGCCAAGTGAAAATCGATACTGTTTTTTCCATAGCCATCTATAATATATGAAAATCAGTATACTACTTAACAACTTGCATTTGAAAATCTAAATTACTTGTTTGGTGTCAGATGATTTGGTTTCACATATTGAAATGCCATGTTTAAGAGCTATATTAACATTTGCTCAACAAAGTACACCATTTTACATTGCTAGACACTCATCTTTCACTTTTGCACTTACATGCCTTAAGATATAGCTACACAGGCAAAGAAACAATTGACTCATGACATTATATGATTTTTTTTTTTTTTTTTTTTTTAGGTGTAAGATACTTTTTAGGACTGATTTGATATATTATTATAAAACATTTTAGTAATCGGAATTGTATCAGAATCAGCTGAGTAACGATGAAAAATGCATCATCATCATCATCATCATCATCATCATCATCATCATCATCATCATCCGGACCTCCTTTCCCACCCTTGGGCAAAGTGAGGTGTAGCAGTGTCCAGACAGCCCAAAAATGCCCAGTCCAATGGGCCACGTTTCCATTCGCTCACCATTCAAGCCCCTGGAATCCTGGCTCTATCTGATATGCCAAAAACATCCACCATGTTTGTTTTACCCAATGACCTTTGACTCTAGCACTTATTTCTCTAGCATTCTAGGTGTGAACTAATGCTATAATGATGATTATTTTATAAAGATGCAGTTGTATGCCACATTCTGTTGACTGTCTTAAATGGTAAAATCCTTGAACTGAAACATATGGAATCTTTTGACCATAATATTACATCACTGTGGTTAGAATGAAGTTCGACACAAATACATAGACAGCAGTCTTCTGTGAGGAGCTGTGGTGGACTGGTAGGAACTTGCGAATCAGGCGGTACACGCACATACGAGTATACTGGCAGTGCTCCATCAATGGTGTGACTTAGAATCAGTGTTTGATTTCAGTGGTACAAGAGCTGTGAGAAGAAATTTTATATCTTTTCATTTTCTCTGTTAATTATCAGTGAAATGTATACAGTAAACCCTTCATAAGTCAGGCTATATGGGGCTTTAGGGTAGT
>JAGKTI010001714.1:0-17396 GCA_018397915.1 Birgus latro
ATGTACGAATGTACGAAGGAGCTAGGGCTACTGTGCGTATGTACGAAGAAGCTAGGGCTACTGTGGGAGTGGATGATGAGCTGAATGAGTTCTTTGATCTGAATGTGGGACTGAAACAGAGTTGTGCGATGTCTCCATGGCTGTTTAGTAAATACATTGATGGGGTTGTAAAGGAGGTGCAAGGTAGGGCAGTGAATGTGGGGGTGGCTGTAATGAATGAGGGTGAGATGTGGAAGATTCCGGTGTTGTTGTTTGCTGATGATACAGTATTGTTGAGTGAAGATGAACGGGAGTTGCAAGGTTTGGTGAATGAATTTGGGACAGAGTATAAGAAGAGGAATCTGAAAGTCAGTGTAAACAAGAGTTAAGTTATGGTGTTTGAGAGGAATGAAGTCACAGAATGCATAGTGAGGTTGGATGATGAGGATATGGAGAATGTGAGTGCATTCAAGTACTTGGGTTGTGTGATGGGTAAGGATGGAAGTTTTGGGGATGAAATACTTGAAAGGGTACAGCAGGGAAGGAAGGTTGTTGGTTCACTGAAAGCGGTGATGAGAAATAGGGAGGTGAGTATGGAAGTCAAGATGTCCCTGCATGATGGTATTGTGATCCCTACTCTAACATATGGAAGCGAGGCATGGGTTGCTAGAGGGTAACAAGTCAAGTGAGAGCAGTGGAAATGAGTTACTTGAGAGGATCGAGCATGTGGAGTGAGATGGAGGGACAGGTTGACGAATGAAGAAGTGAAGGTACGTTGTGGGGTGGATGTGGATGTGATTGAGAATATTAGGAAAAGTACACTGAGGTGGTTTGGACATGTGAAGAAAATGGAGAATGGAAGACTGACTAAGAGGGTGTATGTAAGTGGGGTGGAGGGAGGGAGAGGGAGGAGAAGACCAAGGATGAGGTGGAGGGATGGAGCTGAGAGGTATATGAGGAAGGGGGGAGTGAGCTGGGGGAGGGTAGGCAAATGGTGGGTGACAGAGCGACTTGGAGACATTTTGTCTGCGGCCACCCTTTGCGGGATTAGGGCGTCGGGCTATAGATAGACAGATAGTGAATTGTTCAAATGGAAGAGTTCTATCTGTCTATAACCAGATGCCATAATCCCGTGGAGGGTGTCCATTTGACGTAACTGTTTTACGGGGAGGGGCACTAACACGCCGCCAAGCCACTTGTTGACACGTATGGGTTGGTTATATGGTTACCACCCAACGCTGTAAAGTGGATTCCTGACTTACAGGAAACCATTAGGCTTGTCACTCAATGTAAAACCATCTGAAAATAAGAGTGATAAAGTGTGACAGGAAAAATGGGAGAAATAGGAAGGAGGGCAGATGTAGAAAAAGATAATGGTGGAGGAAGTAGGCAGCACTACATCAAGTGAGTGGATGATGGTCGCCACTACTGTCACTGTCGGTATTCTAACAAATGTAAGAATTACAAGGAGGAATAACAGCACAATAAACATAATTCCACTATCGGCATGTAAATAACTGTTCACATGAATTAAAAAAAAAAAAAAGTAGTATGCCCACCTAATAAATGCACCTTCAGTAACAGCAGTTGTAGTTGTAGAGTAACCTCGGTCTGTCTGGCCAAGCAAACCCATCAACCCCCCGCAAGCAGTAAACCAATGTTCCCTTGCGGTGGACAAAGGTTTGGTTCTTGAATGGATCTCGCATTTGCATCTATCCACCCACTTAACTGGGTCACCATACAAGACCACATCACCTCGTTATTTGGTTTTATGGTTACCATCCAGTGTTGTAAAAGGTTTCCCGTGTTACAGGAAATCATTAGGGTTATACCTCAGTGTAGAGTAACTTCCAGAAGAGACAGGCAGCACCACGTCAAGTGAGTAGATGGTGGTCACCACCACCAAGGCTACCACTACTCAGCTTCAGTAGTGGGTGAATAGCCAATGAAGGTGAAGTCAATGTGGATAGGTTATAATTTTTTCTTGAGCCACTTGAATGTGAGTATGAATCTGTATAGTCAGTGAAGGTGAAGCCATTATCAGTATAATTCTTCCATAACCACTATGTTAGATTAAATTAATGTAGGCACTACTGACGGTGTATTTTTCCCTGGCCAGTGTTGCTAAATCCAATGTATATAGCTTGTACAGGGGTATAATCCCTCGTGTTCAGTGAAGCTGAAACCAATTAGATATAATTCTTTCATTCATGTTGAAATTAATCAATTTGGTTATAATTATTCTGTAACCATTGAAGTTGTAGCTGGTGTGGGTATAATTCTTCCATACCCGCTGAAGATGAAGCCAGTGTGGGTATAAATCTTTCATAATTGCTGAGGTTTAAGTCAGTATGGAACTACTCTTTCATAGGCACCGAAGTTGAAGCCAGTCAAATTTCGCGGGGTGAGCAGCGACGCCATCTTTGTAAACAAGAGGCTGAGGGTGAAGTGGAGTAAGGGTTGTGTGGCTGCTCCTGTCTTGCCCAGGTAACTGTTATAAATTTATGTAGTACATGAAGGCATAGCTAACTGCTGACACTCACCGTCACTCATCGTAATGAACATATGATTGATTATTGTATTATGATTGGGTATGCAGTGTTTACAAAACATTAAACCAAGTTTACTGTACGTTTTCAGTATATTTGGTATGCATTTATTATTGCTTGTGTGTGTGTATTGGATGGCTTTGACGCTATGCTGTTGGTGAATATTACAGGTAAAGTTACGCTTTATTTGAAGCAGTAAAAGCACCTTATGAAATCAATTCATCCTGATAGTCTAGCAATTTTTCGTATTATTTCTGGGTTGGTAAATAAACGTTTCTTGCTAAATTTAATTCCCCCGTCGTTTTTAGCTATGTTCCGCTGTGTCGTTTGATTTGCCAAGAGTAATGGCAGGTGGGGTGGAAGGGACTGTCCTAACCTGAGTGTTTAACTAAACCTAACCCAACCCAGCTTACCTGTACCCAATAATTTAATCTAACTTAACCTAACCTAGCATTCAGTTGGGAAACAAAATCCCCCTTTCAGTATGTTGAGTAAGAGACTTCTGTTATGCCATCAGCAAACAACCATAGGTATGTCATAGGGAGTGTGATGATAAAAACACTGGGAAATTTGTCAGCAGGAAATGGTAATATACCACCCTGATAATAGACAGAAATATGGAGAGAACAAACTGGACGAATGTAAATTGAATTGGTAAAGTCTCCCTGCTGCTTCAAGTAAAGTTTACCTTTACCATATTACAGTTAGCAACATGCTTTTCTTAAGTATACATCCTGCTTTAAGTTTTTGAATCCAAGGTATTTAATATTTGTCACCACCAGACAATTGATTAAGAAGGATCTCTAACTGGGGAATAATTGTAAAGGACTTAATGATGGCTGTATGTAACCCCTTCTATTTTATTTCTTACCAGAACTGAATTAAATAATTTTTAGCTTGCAAGAATTCAATGAGACATTACAGTATATCGAGGAGGTTAATGGTAAGAACATGAAGGCAGTTCATTTACCATACATTTACTACAGTACAGCAGGGTAATTGTACCAGTTTCTTGCTACTGATTGTTAATATAATAAATAGAATCACAAGTGTTATTTCCTTCAGTTTATTGCCTCAAGTTGTAGGTATATGTTATAGGAAATTATACTGTACAAAATAATAACTTTGCTGATTTGTGGGAAAAAATGGTGGCACAGTTATGCTGGTGTGTATAAAATTAAAATATTTTCGTATATAAATGCTGTTTCCCAATAGCATTAAACATTCAGACAAACATTAAACCCTTCTGGAAAAAGAACATTGTCTATCTATCTATTGCCAGACGCCATAATCCCGTAAGGGGCGGCCATTTGACTTTGAGTTATTTGTTTTACGGGGAGGGGCACTAACCCTCCACCAGCCCACTTGTTGACACGTAGGGAGCATGTATGGTTTGGTTATATGGTTACCACCCAGTGTTGTAAATGGTTTCTTGGTTTACAGGAAACCATTTGGCTTGTCACTCAATGTAAAGCCACCTGTAAAAGAAAGAAAAGCAATAAGAAGTGACAGGAAAGATGGGAGAAATAGGAAGAGAGGAGGGCAGGCTCAGAAAGAGAATGGTAAAGGCTAAGGAAGTAGTAGGCAGGACTGCATCAAGTGAGTGGATGATGGTTGCCACCACCTACCACTAAAGAACATTGTGAGATAGAAAATCATTCAGTGCTGAGAACAGAACATTGTGAAGTATTTGAAAATGATGTAGCTCCCACAGAATCACTGTTAAATTAAAGTAACCATAATGAAAATTGGCTGACAGTTTGAGAGTACAAAATTTAGTGTGCAATGAGACCCTTGGCACCAAAAATATCTTTAAATATGAATCCCCTCTGTTTTCCCTAATATCAAAACAATATGCAATGAGACCTTTGGCACCAAAAAATATCTTTAAATATGAATCCCCTCTGTTTTCTCTAATACAAAATAATGTGCTCTGTAGATGTGACAGAAATTTCTAGGACCTCAGGTTCCTTGCAAGTCAGAAACCCAGGCTGCACTTTGTGCTTTTAAAGTACAAAAAAAGCAAACATCCTATACATTGTTATCTGGCTCACTGAGGTTATTAAACACTATCTGTCTGTCTACTGCCAGATGCTTTAATCCTGTAAGGGGTAGTCACAAACAAATTGCCTCCACTTCGCCCTGTCCCTTGCCATTTCACTGCCATCCCCCCAGCTCACACCTCTCTCTCTCATACAGTATACCTCTCCACTCCATCCCTCCATCTCATCCACAGCCTCCCCCTCCCTCTCCCCCCCCCTCCACTTCATTCACATACACTCTCCTCATTAGTCTGTTGCAATCCATCCTCTCCACATGGCCATACCTCAGTGTATTTCTCCTAATATTTTCTGTCACATCCACATCTACACCTCAATGCTCCTTCACTTCCTCATTTGTCAGTCTGTCTCTCCTTGTATCTCTACATGCTCTTCTGAGATAACTCATTTCCACTGCTCTCACTCTTGTATCCATCTAATGGGGTTCAAGCTTCACGTCCATATGTTAGAGTTGGCATCACAATACTGTCATGCAGTGACTTTTTACTTCCATGCTCACTTCCCTGTTTCTTATCACTGCTTTCAAAGCACCAGCCACCTTCTTCCTTGTTTTACCCTTTCAAGCACTTCATCCCCAAACATCCATCCTTACTCATCACACTACCCAAGTACTGGTACCATACCGTACTTAAACACTCATATTTTCCATTTCCTCATCATTCAGCCTCACTGTACTGTACATTCAGTGACTTCATTTCTCTCAAAGATCCTTTTCTCTTCCCTACATGCGCTATAAGATTCTGTGTCTTACACTCCAAAACTCATTCACCAAGCTTTGCAGTTCCCCTTTGTCTTCACTTAACAATACTGTATAGTATCATTTGCATACAGCAATACAGGAAGTTTCCAGATGCTGCCCTCTTTCATTAGGGCTGCTCCAGTATCCACTGCTCTATCTAGTATCTCATTTATAACTCCATCCATATACAGACTCAGAGTCAAATGGCCACCCCTTACGGGATTATGGCATCTGGCAATAGATAGATAGATAGATTCACCATCCACACGCACTGCAGCCTTAGCACCCTCATGCATCCTCTTCATGGCATTCAGCAACTTCCTCATATATTCTTAGTATTTTCCACATTACTTGCCCACTCACTCTGTCATGTGCTTTCTCCAAATCCATGAAGGCTGCATACAACTTCTTTCCCTTCTCTGGAAACTTTTCCACTAAATGCCTAAGGATGAATATCTGATCAAAACCTCTTTCTTTCCTAAAACCTCCCTGTTCTTCTCCAGCTACTGGTAATTCCTCTGTTATTTCCCTAACTCTGTCAATAAGTATTCTGCCATAGCTATACTATTCCTGTTATGTACACTAAGAAAACAAATGCCCCTATGAATACCACACACTTCTTTTTCTCCTTTTCCTTTGCACAGGGGAATAATTATGCCTGACTTCCAATCCTCTGGGACTCTACCTTCCTCCCAGTCCAATCTGCACATCTTCCATATCCATTCTGCTGCTATGGTACCTCTCCCCCATGCTTCAGCATTTCACCACACACTCCATCATTTCGTTGGGCTTTCCACATTTTGACTTTCTTCATTGCCTCCACCACTTCCATGCGACTGATCTCTTCCTCTCTTCTCACCACCCTCTTTCTTCCAGCCATTCCCCAGCCACTTATGCTGTACTTGCATTACTTTCATTCTCTATGTTTAACAGTTCCTTAAAATGTTCTCTCCATCTGCTCACTTTCTCTCCCTTCTCTACTATCAGTCTACCATTTTTATCTTTCTCTCGCCTACCAACTTCTTTATCACCCTGTCTAACTCTCTTTACCTCCTTCCATGCCTTTGTATATAATAACAGTCCTGCCACGGAGTGTGCACAAGAACTTAATCACTCTTTTCCATCCCAAAGTTGGGACTTGTAAGTCTGCACCATCTCATTGGTTACTGCTTGAATTTACTTGTAAATGAATAGTGCACATTAGCTACTTGTTTTCAGTATATGAAATATGGTCACATAATTATTACTGCCATCACATGTAGTAATTTCATGATCACAGTTTGTCCCATACTGTACAACCCTGGCACAATTGCCCAGTCGGTGCATATAAGGGACCATATGCTATACTGTACTGTATGTTCAAAGCTTATAAATTCATGTGATTGCTATAACATACCTCATACTATCCTTTATTACTGACATCATTTTGAAGTATGCTGTACTGTATGTTCAAAGCTTATAAATTCATGTGATTGCCATAACATACCTCATACTGTCCATTATTACTGACATCATTTTGAAGTATTGAGGCAGTTTTATTCATTTGCACCGAACCTTAACATTTCCAGCAAGTACAGTACTGTACTGTATTTTTGTAAAATATTGATAAACATATATCCTTTATAAAAAGAGTTACATAAAATCATATAACTTGATGAAATTCAGGGATTATGTAGAACATTGAGTAGTGAATAAATTCCAAGTGGTTACTGTACATTTCAGTAAGTACTACAGTATACAGTAATCTTCCCACTGTCTGACGTAATAGAGCCAAAGGCATGTCCGGAAAGTGGTCTTGTCTGGATACTGGCCCTGAAACTCCAGCACAGGTCATTCCTAACCTAAATCAGAACACCACCTACCTACCTCCCTACCGGACATACATAGCACTTATTTAAGTCCCTATCTATCTATCAATTGCCTGACACCATAATCCCGTAAGGGGTGGCCATTTGACTTTGAGTTATTTGTTTTACGGGGAGGGGCACTAACCCTCCACCAACCCACTTGTTGATACGTAGGGAGTTTAAGTTCCTTTTCACATAAATAATGGACACAAAGCATGAATTAATTGAATTTTAAGCAAAAAATGATGATTTTGAGGTGAGTAAGGCAGAGGTGTTCACCACTTGGCAGCATAGTGTAAGTAAGTATCAGACATGGCAGTCACTATGAAAATCACCCTTTCTCACATCTTATGCACTAAAATAGTAAACACAAAGCATGAATTCATTGAATTTTAACCAAAAAATGATGATTTTGAGGTGAGCAAGGCAGAGGTGTTCACCACTTGGCAGCATAGTGTAAGTATCGGACATGGCAGTCACCATGAAAATCACCCTTTCTCACATCTTAAGCACTAAAATTATGAACACAAAGCATGAATTCATTGAATTTTAACCCGAAAATGATGATTTTGAGGTGAGTAAGGCAGAGGTTTTCACGACTTGGCAGCATGGTGTAAGTAAGTATCGGACATGGCAATCACTATGAAAATCACCCTTTCTCACATCTTATGCACTAAAATATGAGATACACAGCATGAATTCATTGAATTTTAACCAAAAAATTATGATTTTGAGGTGAGTAAGGCTGAGGTGTTCACTTGGCAGCATAGTGTAAGTATCGGACATGGCAGTCACTATGAAAATTACCCCTTCTCACATCTTATGCACTAAAATATGGGATACAAAGCATCAAATAAATAAATTTTTTACCAGAAAAATAATGATTAAAAAGCATCAAATAAATAAATTGTTACCAGAAAAATAATGATAAAAAGTTGAGTATGGCAAAGGTGTTCACCATTCTACAGCATGCTGAAAGTAAGTTTCTGACATGGAAATCACTGAAAATGACCTTTTCACAGCTTGTGCACTTAAATACTATTGGTCACAATGCATGAAAAAATAAATTGACAACAGGAAATTATGATTTAGATTTAGGGAAATTTTTTACTACTTTACAGCATGCTGAAAAAAAGGTTAGACATTGAGAATCATTTATGGAAATCACTTTTCACACAGTCTACGCATGAAATTAATGAAATGGGAAGAACAAAACAAGGAGTTTTGCTGAAGTTTGGGTACTTACAGCAAGGCTGTGTCCGTCCTGAGGAATAACCCGCTCCGTCCTCCCAGACTCTGACAGTATGAAGGTGCACGTGAGGCACCTGCAGGAATTCACCGATGCAATTCTCTAAATCCTTGATACTTGTGCTGGACTTCACTAGCACATTCACAATGTTTTCATTCACATTATTGTTCTTCACATAACTGTTAAATGACATCACATCACTGATGATTCCTGTGTGGTCTCTTGGCGAGTCCTTGGTGTTTAATCACTGTCAGAGTCTGAGAGGAGCTGCTGGAGGCAGCCTAGGGGCTCGTCAGAGGGACGTGGTGATGGACTACCCACTGCAGGGGACTCTGAGGAGAGCCGCAAACTCACATCCAGTGGTGACTCCACCGTGGTCGATGTGCTGGGCTGTGGCTTGGAGCTTGAAGGCCTGTCTTGGTGAGGCATTGGTGTGGAGCGAGGGCTGAGCACAGTGGGGGTGACAGGCCTGAAGAAACTGTCAATGATTCGTTGAAGCAAGCAACGACGATTCTGACGATTAATGATGCGCTGCCTGAAAGCTCGCACTTCCTCCACAAGTCCCAAGGGCCCGGAGTGCGCTCAGCTTGGGGATGGCTGGAGTAATGACGTGCTGAGAGGATTCCGCATCATTGTCGCTGACCTTGTCAGAATCTTCTTGCTGGGTATTAGGACCAACAACAGAAGTTGTGACCTTGATATCAGACATGATTTGGTACCCAGGATCGCCCTCGTCGTCATCCAGCCACTCACGCACTTCGTCCACATCCACATCGTCTCCACCCGCACGAAGGCGTGCATTGAAGTCATCCACGTCAAAACCTAGAAAGTCGTGTACTACATCAGTTCCATGAAGCAGACGAGACCAACCACTTTCCAGAGTCTTGACAGAGACTTCCTTCCATACACTGGCCCAGTTATAGATGGCAGACGATGTTTTAGCGACAAAGGTTTTCCACAGTCCGCTGGCCTTGCGTGTCTCGTCCTTCCCAGCACTCGTCCACGTCCTTGAAGACAACCATCACCTCATCCAAAAACCTCCGTCGGTAGAGCCTCTTCGTTGCCATAATCACTCCCTGGTCCGTTGGTTGGATGAGAGCAGTCGAATTAGGTGGCAAAAACTAGCATCTAATGCAGCCATTCTCAGCCACCAACTCCTTGTCGGACGGATGCGCAGGTGCATTGTCCAGAATCAGGAGGGCCTTTACCTGGTCGCGTGGCATTTTCAGTGTCTCCGTCTGATGATGGATGACCTCCTTGACGAAGTGTTGGTGAAACCAATCTCTGAAGATCTTGGTTGTGAACCAAGCCTTCACAGAATGATACCACATGACAGGAAGGACATCCATTAACCCAAGAAGGCACCGAGACTGCTTTGCACGGCCAACAATAACGGGCTTGAGGCGTTGCATGCCATTAGCATTGGCGCAGCTCAAAGCAGACA
This sequence comes from Birgus latro, assembly GCA_018397915.1. Lineage (NCBI taxonomy): Eukaryota > Metazoa > Arthropoda > Malacostraca > Decapoda > Coenobitidae > Birgus > Birgus latro. The sequence goes on from JAGKTI010001714.1 coordinate 9,868, forward strand.
CTCGTTGCCTGGAGAGCTTGCGGCCAGGTATATGCTTTTCCATCTCCTTAGCGAGAGCGATAGAATAGTCCAGTTTCGTCAGCATTTTAGACTTGACGGAGAGTGAGGCCCTTCCTGTCTATCAAGCTCTTCACCTTCTGCCAAAACTCTTCTATTCCCTCCTCGTTGGTGTCCAAAGCTTCACCATGAGCCTTACGGTTGGTAAGTCCGTGCCACTAACTTGAACACGAAGAGCCAACCTTCGGATGCCTTAAAGTCTGGGGTGTTGTGTAACCTTGTGAACTTCTCGGCAGCAGTTTCAGCTCCGTACCACGTACCAACACACCAGCAGCACGTTGTTGTCAATACCAGATGAGCGTGGAACTGTCGATTTCTGCATACTTGGGAATAAACATCACCTCCCTCTCCATGTTCGATCTGGTTTATGTAGTGAAGTCACTGTGTACTGGTGGAGTTTGTCTCAGGACCTCTTGATATCAAACAAAGTAGAGCGAGGGAGGTTGAATTCACGTAGGATGCATGAGGTCGGCCATCCCGTGTCCACCTTCTCCAATATCTCCTGTTTCTTCTCCAGAGTCAACACCACTCTCTTCCTCTTCTCAGGCAGCGGGGCCATCATCACACACACGATGAAGAGGGTGGAGAGGAGCATCAAGCCCTGCAGGAGGTAGGGGATCACCGCAAAAGCAAGCATGTGAGCGGCCATGGCGAGAGGGTGTGCACAATCCGGTGACTGGATGGGAAGTGGGGTAGAGCAAGAGCAGGCGGGCGGTGCAAAAACACAGCTGGTCGGTGCGCGTGGGAAATTCAAACTGACTTGTAAAAAAAAAATCAGATTTTTTTTTCTTTCAATTTTTTGGCATTTTTGGGTTCTGAACGTCAGCCAACGATGTTCGGGCACTGAGGTAACCGGATATTGGTCATCTGGATAGTAGGGTGATTGCTGTATATGGATAGATAGATAGATAGACTGCAGTATATATTTTGGCAGCCAGCCTTATAATTGACACTTTCAGGTACTTAGTGCAAATTCCCCAAACTTGGCATGGTTTTCCTGCTGTATAGTGTATACAGTTACAAGTAAAAGGCATCACAGCACTTTAATAAATATGGCTGTTAACATAACTACACTTAAGACTTGCAGACAGGTCCACAGACATGCATTAGCTATTATGTAGAGTAGGTGGTGGCGACCATCATCCACTCACTTGATGTAGTGCTGCCCACTTTTCCCTTAGCCTTTATCATTCTTTTTTCTGGGCCTGCCCTCCTCTCTTCCTATATCTCTCATCTTTCCTGTCACTTCTTTTTGCTTTTCTTTCCTTTACAGGTGGCTTTACATTGAGTGACAAGCCAAATGGTTTCTTGTAAGCCAAGAAACCATTTACAACGCTGGGTGGTAACCATATAACCAAACCATACGTGCTCCCTACGTGTCAACAAGTGGGTTGGTGGAGGGTTAGTGCCCCTCCCTGTAAAACAAATAACTCAAAGTCAAACGGCCACCCCTTACAGGATCATGGCGTCTGGCAATAGATAGATAGATAGATAGATGAAACTGCTACATAGACATTGACTAATAAGAATACAGGTTCTTGCATAACACAAACACCCAAACATCTGCAGTATTCATAAAACACACACACACACAATGGAAATCTGGGAAAGACTTGTAATACAGTGGTTATAACAGTTTTTGTTGTCACTGCAAGATGAAAATCTGCTCCCCTGCCCTTGTGGTACAATTTTTGGCTCGGAAACATAATTCTCACACACCTGAGCTGGTTTCTGCAGACGGTGATGGTGCAGTATCTGTGGTTTCTGATGGCATTGAAAGATTCACAGATGAAGCTGTAATAAAGGAGTTAATCCCAGGTGGCATAGACTACTGACTTTCCACCCCCTAGCCTCATAGTCTCTTACCTCAAGCCCATCTTACGTCTCTCTGTGTTATGTGTTTCTTCCTTGTTGTGCCATTGTGCCCTTTTTATAATTTTCCGTTAACCTAACCGTGCCAGTGTACGTTTCTGATACTTACCACAATGGTATGTATTTGTTTAGTGAGTCTAAATTGTCGTAGCTACAAGGGAAATTTTTAAGCTTGCATTTGGGATCCCTGGTTCCTACTAGGATAATTCCCGTAGGTTCTGTGCTTTCGTTATTGCACAAATCCATTATCACGTACCACATTTGGTACCAGATTATTGATAACCAAGGGATCTGTGTACAATATCATATTTTAGCTCTGTCAGTGGAAGTTGGGTGTGCTCACTATCCACTCACTCGATGTAGTGCTGCTTTGGGTGTCTGTCCTTTCCTGTCGTCCTTCCTTTCTCCTCTGTCTTTCTTTCCTTCATTCTTTCCACTTCTGCCTACAGGTGATTTTACACTCCCTCTTCTGTCTTTCTTTCTTTCATTCTTTCCCCTTCCTTCTGCCTATGGGTGGCTTTTCACTGAGTGACAAGCGAAATGGTTTCCTGTACACCAGGAAACCATTTACTATGCTAGGTGGTAACCATATAACCAAATAATGGCGCCGGGTGGTTTAGTTGTAGCCTGTGTCGGTTTATATCCAAGGGATGGTTGGGGTTTATTGTGCATGTAATGCCACTCAGGGATGAATGAGGCTGGTTACTTTCATCTTAAATGTCAGGACCAACTTTCCTGACCCTGGACTCTGCTCTTCATGGGGCAACATAGGATTTGATGATGGTGATGAAGAGCTCTGTCAGTATATCCTAAGTTGTTATAGAAATGCCTAAAGAAGAAGAAAGCTGAAATTTATAATTTTGACATTAGAACCTGATGCTGTAATATTTAATCTGTTTTTCATTACTCTCAACCCATATAAGTATGAGTGGCAGGCAGTTCATCACTTCAGCTCAGGATTCATGTCACCTTTGTAACTGTGTTGCACCCCCCACCACCACCACCACCACCACAAAGTAAGACAAACTAAAAATCTCCCAGCACCACACAAAAGGTTTCAATGACCTCCTTTCTCTTTTGCCAACACTATAGCTTCTTCATAAGCATGTACTTAAACAGCTGGCCTCTGCAGCCATTCAAAACTTAAATGGCTTTCTTCATAACCACCATCAGACATTCACCCTTCAGAAGCTACCCTTACTGTAGAATCATTAGTGCATCTAGCCAGATTTTTGAGGCAGTAAGTAGTAGTAGTAGTAGTTCCCTAGGCAGTCTGGCTGAACAGCCCCAAGTTCCTAAGGAAGGCCATGACTAAATGATGTGAAGGGTGGATGGTGAACTGAATGAATGGAAGACAATGATTGATTTTGTATGTGTGGATGAAAGGATGAGAAGGTGTGTAATGGATGCAAGAGTACATAGAGGTTGCGGGAGTGGATTTTCGGACCACCACTTGGTGATGGTCAGAATCAAAGTCCAAACAAAATGGAGAAATAGAGGAAAGGAAAGACAGGAGGAAATAGTACTTACAAGGAGGGGTGAAAAGTTACAAGAGGATGGAAAAAAGACAGAATATTAGAGGGTAGTGGAAGAGCGATTGGGTAAATATAGATTGGAGTAGATGGGGGACGTGGAAGGTATGTACAAGATATTCAAAGAAGAAATCTGTGCAGCATGTGAGGTGGTGTGTGGGGTGAAGAGAAGACAAAAGGGGGTGCAGGGAACAGCATGGTGGACTGAAGAGGTGAGAGAGGCTGTGGCAGAAAAGAAGAAAGCATATAGTGAGTGGATGAGAGACAGGGGCATTGAAAAAGTTGAGAGATGGGAGAGAGAGTTATATGTAGAGAGGAAGAGAGAGGTGAAAAGATTAATAAGAGAGTAAGAAGTGAGTGAATGAGGACTTTGGAAGGAATTTGAGTGTAAAGTGGAGGGAATGTAAGAAAATGTTCTTGAAAGAGGTAAAGAGAGTTAGACAGGGTGCCAAAAAAGTTAGTTGGGGAGTGAAAGATGAAAATGGTAGATTACTAGTGGAGAAGGGAGAAAAAGTGAGCAGATTGAGAGAACACTTTAATGAACTGTTGAACATAGAGAATGAAAGAAGTGCAAGTGGCTGGGGAATGGCTGGGAGGAGGAGGGATGTGAGAAGAGAGGAAGAAATCAGCAGGATGGAAGTTGTGGAAGCAATGAAGAAAGTTAAAATGGGGAAAGCCCCATGAATTGATGGAGTGTTTGGTGAAATGCTGAAGCATGGGGGACAGATATTAATAGAATGAATGTGGAAGATGTGCAGATTGGCCTGGGAGGAAGGTAGAGTCCCAGAGGATTGGAAGTCAGGTATAATTATTCCCCTGTACAAAGGAAAAAGGGAAAAAGAAGTGTGCAGTAATCACAGTGGCATTTGCCTTCTTAGTGTAATAGGAAAGGTATATGGTTGGATACTTATTGACAGAGTTAAGGAAATAACAGAGGAATTAGTTGGAGAAGAACGGAGGTTTTGGGAAGGGAAGAGGTTGTGTAGATCAGATATTCATTCTTAGATCTTTAGTGGGAAAGTTTCTAGAGAAAGGAAAGTTGTATGCAGCCTTCATGGATTTGGAGAAAGCATATGACAGGGTGGATAGACAAGGATTGTGGAAAGAATTAAGAGTAAATGGAGTAGATAGGAAATTGTTGAAGGCCTTGAAGAGTATGTATGAGGGTGCTAAGGCTGCAGTGTGTGTGGATAGTGAACTGAGTGAATTTTTCTATTTGAAGGTTGGATTGAAACAAGGATGTGTCATGTCTCCATGGTTGTTCAGTCTGTATTTGGATAGGGTTGTAAATGAGATACAAGTAGGAGTGGATGTTGGAGTGGCCCTAGTGAGAGAGGGCAGTGTTTGGAAACTCCCTGTACTGTTGTTTACAGATGATACTGTCTTGTTAAGTGAAGACGAAGGGGAGCTGCAAGGCTTGGTAGAGTTTGGGAGTGTGTGTAAGAAACAGAATCTAAAGGTGAATGTAGGGAAGAGTAAAGTGATGATCTTCGAGAGAAGTGAAGTCAGTAAATGTACAATGAGATTGGATGGGGAGGATATGGAGAATGTGAGTGCATTTAAGTACTTGGGTAGTGTGATGAGTAAGGATGTTTAGAGGGTGAAGTGCTTGAAAGGGTACAGCAGGGAAGAAAGGTTGCTGGTTCCTTGAAAGCAGTGATAAGAAACAGGGAAGTGAGCATGGAAGTGAAAAAACTACTACATGACAGTATTGTGATACAAACTATAATGTATGGAAGTGAAGCTTGGACCTTGTTGGAGGGTCAGAAGTCTAGAGTGAGAGCAGTGGAAATGAGTTATTTGAGAGCAGCATGTGGAGTCACATGGCGAGATGGATTGACAAATGAGGAAGTGAAGGAGCGTTGTGGTGTGGATGTTGATATGATAGGAATCATTAGGAGAAACACATTAAGGTGGTTTGGGCATGTGGAGAGGATGGAGAGTGAGAGACTGATGAGGAGAGTGTATGTGAATGAGGTGGATGGGAGGGGAGGGAGGGGGAGGCCAAAAATGAGATGGTGGGATGGAGTGGAGAGGTATATGAGAGAGGGGGATGTGAGCTGGGAGCAGGGCAGTGAAATGGCGGGGGACAGAGCGATATGAAGGCGATTTGTTTGTGGCCGTATACTGTGGTGGTGGTTTCTTTGTTGTGTCCAAATGTTGTATGGGCAAGTGATCATAGGGCATTGAGTCTTGGTGTTAATTTGTTGTTAATGTTTGTGATGTGTTGTTTAAATGACATTGATGTATTGTATGTTTCACCAAGTATTTTGTGTGTGTGTGTGTGTGTGTGTGTGTGTGGGTAGTGTTGTTTATGGTGAGGTGTGGAATGTGACTATGTTCTGCTGTCCAGTTTGTTAGAAGGGTCACAGTAGATTTGGCTGGGGTTACTGTGAGTCCTTTTGGGATGAACCATTCATGTAGTGTGTTGAATGAAGGTTGAAGGATGTGTGTAGGTATGCTTGCATTTTGGTGTGTACATGTATGAGTTATGTCATCTGCATAGGAAGCTGTGTGTATTTTTTTTTTTTTTTTTTTTTTTTATGTGTCCGACTCTGGGCATAGACTTCACAGCCTGCTATCAAGGCCCAGTCGTCCTCCTACAATCTACATGTCACCACTTCGGCGCTTAACACCCACCGTCCATATTGAATACATGCTAGGGCTGTCTCATACAGGACTGGTGTATTGGTATTAGCGGGGTCATTTTTACGACATGTCGGCGGGTCTTCTGGTAGATCAGTGAAGCCTGATTTAATGAAATTCAAATCCTTAAACTGTTCCCTGCACCAGCGAGGATTCGAACCTGGGTCCCACGGGACCGCAAGCCAACTCTCTACCGATCGAGCTACCGGTGTGTGGGGTGTGGGTATGTCGTGCATGTATAGGTTAAAGAGTGTAGGGGACAAAGCATATCCTTGGGGGACTACATTTGTGAAGTTTCTGATGTTCAGTGACTGACCGGCAAATGTTACATGTGCACATCTGCCTGCTAAAAAGTTTGCAAGCCATCTTTTTGTGCTATTGTGCATGTTTGTGTTGAATATTGTGTTTGTGAGGTTGTGGCAGTGGATGACATCAAAAGCTTTGCTAATGTCTAGTGTAACTAGGAGTGATCTGTGTGGTGACCTAGCTGAATTGATGCCAATAAAAACTCTTTGTGTATGGTCTGTAAGAAGAGTGCTTGTGGTGTGTAGCAGCCTAAAATCATGTTGTGATGGGGCTAGGGGGATGTGAGTTATAACTAATTGTAATTCCAGTCATGCAGTGAGTTTGGAGGGGGTGCAGAGGAGTGTGATGGGGCAGTGTGAGGAAGGTAACGTGGGGTCTTTGTTGGGTTTGGGGATAGTGATGCTAGTACCATGCTTCCAGATGTTGGGTATTATGTTGTGTGAGTAGCTGTAGTTTGATATGTTTGTGAGTGCTTGTATGCCTTGTGGTCCAGGATGTTTGAGGTGTATGTTGCTCATGTTGTCTGGGCCACAGGCAGATGAGTGCTTAAGGTTGCTAATGATGTGCTTCGTCTGGTTGTCTGAGAAGGGTGCGAAGTCTGGGTCTGTGGGGAACTTTCTCTTGCATCAGATGACATGTCAGTCGTTGCATTGGGGGTTTAGATTGCTGACATGTGAAAAGTGATTGATGAGAGTGTTTTCTTGTTGTTTGTTTGGGGGTATGGTGTCTGTTGTTGTGTGATTGTGCAGTTTTGCTGTTGGAGAGTGTGATGCTGTTTAGTGTTTTGTAGAGTTTGCTGATGTTTGTTTTGTGATCAAGTGTTTGGAGATAATTATTCCAATTTAGTGTTTGTTGCTCAGATATTTTATTGTTTGAGTGTTGAGTTCTTGTATTTGTTGTACTGTGTGTTGTGTATGGGGAGTGTTGTAGTGTGTTGCATTGACTGATGAGGCCTTGAATTTCTGGGGTGAAGTTGGGATTGTGTCTCTTTCTGTTGCCTCTAGGGATGTGTCTTTTGTCTGCATTTTGAATGATTGTATTGAAAGTGTGCCCAGTGGTGTTGATGTTTATGATGGGTGAACCGTTTAATGTTTCAAAGTGTTGTTCTGTTTCAGT